>MU708575.1:33055-60132 GCA_026770625.1 Nicotiana glauca | reverse complement strand
GGGGCATTGGGGAAGTTATCTAAGATTGGAGTTCTTCTAGGGTTAGGGTTTGAAGACGACATGGTGAAAAAGAGCAAATTGGGAAAAAAGTGAATAAGTGTCGAAGAATAAAATACTTGGTAAAACTTTATGAAGAAAAAAACAAGAGAAAGCAGGTTGAATTTATATATGAAACCAACCGTCAAAGGAAAGAAGTGTAATGATGGAAAGCCTATAATAAAGGCAACTAGCTCTTCGTGAATAGTGGAGCCATAAAAATTTTTGAAAAAAGGCTGCAAAACTGCGGAGCCGGTGGAAAAGACAACACCTGTACAGAGCATTAAATGGAAAAGACAATTGAAGCGTCAATGATGTCATAGCATTAATGATGGGAAAAATTCCCTTTTTAAATCAATCCACTTCCCAAGTATTTAATTGATAAATAAATAAAAAGTGGGGGGACTATCTGTATTGGAAAAAATCGAGTTTTATATATTGCAGATGACGTATCATGACACGTGAATTAGTCAAATAGTCAAAGGAACAAAGTTGATTAAGAGGCACGAGCAATAACAGGTGCGAGCAAAGATATTAAAAAAAGGCACGGGTAATTACTCAGGAGATGCAGAGCCCGCACCTATTCAGGTTATTTAAAGCGCAAAGATCCAAGGGGATGAACCTGATAACCTATAAGGCACCGGATACAGTATTTAATTCATATTAAATGTTGAGAACGTTAGAGAATATTTTTTCTGATTTATGTAACGTATTATTAAATGACATTCATTACTCATTATTATCTCATTATAGATTGAGACAAAGCTCATGCTCCCAAAAAGGCTATAAAAGGACGAAGAATTATTAGAATATACTTGATTTACTTGTTTTCATATTATCTCATTCTAAAACAGTCTATCTATATACTTTCTTCTGATTATCAGTAACCCGAGTTTTCATAAGTTCTTAAGTTTGATCAAAGTCCTATTTTTTGGTTAAACAACCTTACCAAACGACGCCTTAAACGAAAGAGTGCACCTAAAGTTCTATTTTTCTTTTTAGTAATATAAGTCCCATTAATTTTTTTGTCAAAAAACAATAATAAGTTTGAGACAAAAAGGGATGTTAAGAAAGTATAAGAGTATGCCGTTCTCTTTTAAGTGTGTTACATGTGAAACATTTTGGAATTTTAAATTACATTAACTTTTACAAGAAATATTAAAAGAAAGTGACGACTTTTTTTCCCTACGATCCTTTTCAACGAGAAACGTAGAAATTAAACTACCTAAAGCTAGGTTGTCAAGAAAATCAAGTATTAAAGTCCAACAGAAGATACTTAGAAATCTGAATAAAAGTATATGAGTTGACATCTAAATGCATCCATTGATATATTAACATTCTTTCTCCTAAAATTTTCAAACAAAATCTTTCAAAATGGATTATGGAATTACATTTACTTTATTTAAGATCTACTAAGCAAACAATAATAGAGTCATTATTTTTCTTAGCGTGAAACTGACTCTTTGTGGTAAAAATTTCACGGTGCACCCCATTTGGACGTTGTCGTTAACTTGTACTCAATGTATTAAAATTGTTTAAGTGGTACCTAATATTAACAAATTTCAGACGAAAGCCCACTTTTCTCTTTTCTTTTTTCTTCTGCTTCTCCTATCTACTCATTTTACTTCTTTCACTTCTTCTGTCTCCTAAGCCACCAAAACCCATATTCTTTTAGGGGCAAAATACAAAATTGGTCGATCAGTCGAAACTAATTATATTTGCTAAGCAAAAAATTTATTATATATATATATATATATATATATATAAAATATATTTTGTCTGCTATTATTTTTTAAAACGGCTAAAAATATACATATCTCAAATTTTTATATCAATTATGTTGAATAAGCCATTGGTAATGGCTATCTTGGTGCTATGGTCAGGGGCGGAGCCACCTTGTCCCAAGGGGTGTTAACCGACACCCCTTCGCCGAAAAATAACACTGCGTAAATAGGTATTTTTAAAAAAAGTTGAATATATATAAGGGGTTGACACCCATTGATATGAGACAAACTCTTAGTGCAATGGTCAAGGGGTGTCAAAATTTACACAAGGTTGCAAGTTCCATTCCCGATAGCAACAATTTTTTTATTTTGACACCCCTTTGTATAATTCATGGCTCCGCCACTGGCTATGGTTACCCATTTATATGTTTGAAGTGCACAATACTATAAAGACAAAATGTATGTTCCAATTTAAGCTTTGACAAGCTTATTTCATATGTGTAAATGTATGAAGTTTGGCTTACTTACAGATATTCATGTATGAAGTTTGATCTTGCCAAAGCCACAACTTTAGTAAGCAATGTCTGAAGTTTGGCTCTGACAAGGCCAAAATGTCTGGAGGGGACCATATCCGAAGTGTAACCTTGATAAGGTCACATTTGAAGCAAAAGATGTCTGAAGTTTTCCAAATTAAACTTCATACATGAACTTTGCTAATGCAGATTAGGGGTGTACAAAGAAAACCGATAAACCACATCAAACCGGTAATTCGAGTCAAATCGGAAAAAAAAAATCGATCATGGGTTGGTTTGACTTGGTTTAGTGTTGGAAAAAATAACCCGAACATAATTAGTTTGGTTTGGTTTTAACGAAAAAAAGTCAAACCGAAACCAAACCAACCCGATATTACATTTATTCAACTTTTACAAACATTTTATACATATAAATATTTATTTTTAATACAATTCATAAATATTTCTTAAACTTTTTCACAGTTTTATCTTTAAACATTTTGTTTCAAGTTTGGAATTAACATTCTTGAATGGTCCAATAAATTTTATAGTTCATAAAGGTAGTAATTCAAATAAACTTCACATCAATACTAATGTTAACTAAGAAAATTCAATTCAACACTAGAAATGACAATAATGTGGATATCTATTTTTTAGTTTTGCATTATTTATATTGAAAATGCATAACTTAGTTTATTTTTTCCTTTGGTGCTTAGTTGTGTAACTAATATACTTATAGTTGTACTTATTTAAGCATGACTTATATAGTACTTTTAGATTATGTTAATATTTATTATGGCTTATTACTTAGTAATATTTTTTTTATGGATTTTAGTATTTTTGTTATTGAATATTTTAGTACAATGTTATGAAGCATCTCATATTATTGTATTATTTTTTTGAAAAATACATTATATAGTTGTATCCTTATAGGATTAGAGAAGTATGTGGAGCACAAGTTATATATTTGTGCTATGAAGACTTATCGGGAAAAAAAACCCAAAAACCCGAAAAACCCGATTTCGTTGGTTTGATTTATAGATTTAAAAATCCAACACCATTGGTTTAGTTTGGTAATTGAAAAATCCGAACCGACCCGGCCTATGTACACCCCTACTGCAGATCCGCATGTCTGAAGTGTGTTCCAAAGCACGTAAACTTGTTCATTTTTATACAATGGATATAACTTTAATGATGGTTCCAAAATAGCATATATATGCACTTATCACTCTGTGCAAATATAAAATATCCAACATCCAAACACCATACTAAACAATCTTTGTACCCTATGCGACTTAGGTTCAAGTGCATGTACAAGCTAGACAATGCAATGTTTATCCTCACTCATAAAAATTACTATAGAGAAAGCCTTACGGTTAATTTTGCACTTTGAGAAGTACTTATGACGTATCTTTTTACTCTTTCATTCCAATTGAATTCTGTCTATACCGTTGTATGTATTAAAAAAAGATCAACTAAATATATACAACTAATAGATGTCAAAACTAGTAAATAAGATGAAAGTGGTATAATTATGAATCTAGATCCAAAAAAAATTAATTCTGGATCCACCTCTGGTTCCATGCCTTGACTTCTTCTCAACAATAGCCCTCAAGTCCCTAGATGATCCTCCTCTAATTGCCATTTCACCTTACGTCTGACTCAGTCATTCAAGCAGAGCTCGTAAATCGCGGAACAGAATATAATAAAAAATAAACAGTAAACTTTTAAGCTCACTAATCACAATTAACAATTCCTTAGAGATGCATGACAGGGCAAAACTATACTACATATGTGGATCTAAAGTCTAAACACAGGTGTACTCATGCACCAAGCAAGCAAAACTTTCAAACACAAAATGGACATTACAACAACAATAACCCAGTATAATTCCACAAGTGGAGTCGAGATGGTAGAGTCTAAGCACACGCTACCCCTACCCTAGAGGAGACAAAATGAACATTATTATATTACTAATAATAGACTACAATATTGTAAAATAGATGAAACGACTAAACATCAAGATACTATTTAAAAACAAAAAGTTACAAACGACGGTGCTAAAACTTCAAGAGAGTCTCCAACAAGTCTGAACAACACTTATCAAAGCTAATAGAAGTCTTCTAGAAAGAAGAGGTTTACCAAGATCCACAGCTACATCCAACAAGAGTCATATAGCCGACGCAATACCCGCAATGGCCTATTTCTAAGCTTCATTACTCCAAAATTAGACATAAGAAGAATTATAATAGTCTCACTTAGGAGAAGCCTTTAAAAGTTCTTCCATCTCTTTCCTGCAAATGCCTGTTAAAGCAAGCAAACCTGTTGGGACAAATCCTCTGAGTTAGCTCCAACCACCTGTACACAGTTCATGGTAAGTTGTAATTAAAATCATGCTCTTAGTCCTTATATGCAGGGAGTTCATGGTAAGTTGTAATTAAAATCATGCTCTTAGTCCTTATATGCAGGGAAACCTGGACCTGCAAAACTCATAAAACCTGTAAGACTAACTTCCATAAGCAAATTTCAAAACAAAGAATAGTTGGGAAAGCAACTAGCCTGGATGTGCTCTGGTCAAAGAACCTGACTGCATATACAAGCATTAACACATTTGCAAGATAATTTTAACATATTATAGATGCATGCGATTCTCATTATAAGACATTCTTAAACAGACCCCAAAATCAAGAAGAGAGGACAACCCCCAAGAAGATGAAAGAAACACTTGGGATGGACAACATATAAAAAGACCCGCGACAAACAAACTTTAAGAGTGGCACAAAACTGAGTCAATTCAATGATATACAATAGCAATGGCAATCTGACCAGAAAGTCCTAATAATCATGGAAAAGTGTGAGGTAAAAATGGTAAGCTTAGAATAATTTACTACGTTGGTTCCATTTGATGTAACACGTCTTTCATCTTAGTTTGATAAGAAAGACCGGCAGCTTTCTAAGGGGTACCTTTGGTATATACCAATAGTCCTTATTTATTTTCTAAACTCCGTGCTCAATCAAACATTGAGTAAATGAAACAAAGGGAGTAAAAGATGAAGCTCTTGCAAAGCAAAACATTATAATGTATTTTCCTACTAGGCAATTCTATGAGCAATTCAGACATTTTGTTTATGTAACAATCACATACAGACACTTCCTGGACTAAAATTGGGGAACAACCATCGACTAAACTGGATAAGGTTACAGTAGCGTGACAGCACATATAAGTGATAGGTTGACCAAAAGAACCTACAACAAATAAGCATCTCAAGTACTCAAAGAGTAATATCATTATGTGTACAACAACATACCCAGTAAAATCCCACTAGTGGGGTATGGGGAGGGTAGGATGTTCGCAGACCTTACCCCTACCCCAGAAGAGTAGAGAGGCTGTTTCCCGGAGACCCTCGGCTCAACAGAAGAGAAAACAATATCAGAAAGGAAGCGCAAGAAGTGATTTGTAACAACAAAGGACCTAAGAGAAGTAATAATAATATCTTAAAATATACCGAATAAGTGAAAGAGAGTGCAGTAAATACAATCCTCTACAAAACAACAAAATAGTGTGAACACCACATAGACTGCTACCCACTATCGGCAAAACTCTATCAGACTACCTGGTACAAAGAACTACCCCCTAGCCTACAACCCTAATGCTCGACCTCAACACGTTCCTATCAAGAGCCATGTCCTCGGAGATCTGCAGCCTCGCCATGTCTTGCCTGATCACCTCGCCCCAATACTTCCTAGACCGCCCTCTACCCCTTCTTATACCTTCCACCGCCAACCGCTCGCACCTCCTAACCGGGGAGTCTATAAATATCATTATGTGTATTCGACAAAAATATATAAGTTATGGTTAGTACTTAGTATTAACCAGTATGCTATGAGGTACACGTAGACTTACTACCCTCATACTATTATTCTGTAATTTTAAAATGTTCTTCCAATAATATAACCGTATAAAACATCTTCTCGTCACATAATAATGAAGATGGATGGTGAGAATCAGAATGGGCCAGAAATATTACAGAGTTCTGATGTGATAATTTATTTTATCACCACTATAATGCCAAATCAGAAACGTTACTCTTAGACCTTGAAGAATACTTATTACTGAACTCCCAACAGATCAGAATTAATAACCAAAAAACTGTTCCAGACAGCCACAAAGCAGGTATATAGTCACTGTGTGAAAAAAAAAGGACATGTTTGTCAAAAGACATGAACAAGCAAAGAGCTTCATAGGGTGAAATAATGAACAGAAGGAAGGACGACCAATAAAATGCACAGAACAACATGTGAGAACCAGAAAAGCATAAAACAAGGGTTGAAATTTCACATTTGATAGCACAGAATTGAAAACCTGCACCACCTGCACAGTGGAAAATGGTAGTAAGGTATATCTCATGGCAGGTGGCCTTCTTAAAAGACAATGACTTTTTGGGATAAACAAAAGATCAACCATAAGAAACAAGGAACCAACCTATCCAGAATATACTCATTAGTTTCCATAACCATCCTGCTGTGATGGCTGCTGATCATTATACCCATTACCATTTTGTGCATATCCATGGTCGTTGCTTTCGTTGTTGTAATTAATACCAACTGCATTGGTCTTGTTAGTAAGTTCTGCCTCTTCTTTTTCCCTGTTCCACTGCTCTATTCTTGCGCGCCTCTCTTCACTACTATCCCGAGTTGGATTTCGATCCCTCCTGCCACGAGGGCTCCTGCTCCTATCCCTCCTATGTCCAGGACTTGTAGTATGCCTCCTACTCCGGCTTTCATGATAATAATCTCTATCATCATACTTTCTACTATGACTCCTGTGAGAGCGCTCTTCATAGCTACGATGCCGGTAAGGACTCCGACTTCTGCTTTGGCTTCGGCTGTGCCTTCTCCTATACCGCCCAAACAACTGGCGTCTTAGCTCCCTAAAAATTGTCAGCATAAAAGAAATAAGTCAGCAACAATTCAATTTGTAAGACTTGCTGAACAAATGGCTAACAAGTTCTCCAAATAAAGTGAATAGCAGTAACCTGCCGATCCTCTTAAGATGCATAAAGTTGCAATAACCGCCGCGGTTGCAGCTGTTCTCTTCGTACTGTCTACAGGTGGCTTCACGAAAATCAGTTACAGGAGAGAAATCAACAATGATGGGCCTCCCTGCAGTGTTTATTACCAGCAGAAGTTTGAGGATCATACTTTGAAATATCTAAACCAGGAAAAAAAAAAACAAATAATAGGTATTGACAAGCCCATTAACCATAATACAGACAAACTGGGTCTCAGCCTTTTTACCATCTTAAGAAATCCTACTTAAAATCCAATACTTCTACAAGGAAAGCATTAGTTAAATGAGAAAGTTACCAGCATAAAATCTCCCTGTAAGATTCTTAAGAGCATTTGAAGCCTGCTCTTCTTCTCTAAACTGAACATAGACATTTCCCACCTGCATGCACACATAATGCAACAATTAAAATGCCAACCAATAATCTAAATCAGTGGAATAAATCCAACAAAAGCACAGATAGCTTACCATGTGGTCCGCCAGATTGTCACAAACATTCAGGCTCTCAATCTCTCCGTATTTGTTCAGTTCTTCAAATAAATCTTCATAAAAATCCTGCAACAACACCATAATAAGCATATGCCTAGAAACTTCCGACTAATGACCCACCGATAAAACACTTACCAACACATGAAGCATGAACCAGCTCACAAAGTTAGTCTTTTTTATTTAATACTTATAGAATTTTGAGAAAAAACAAACAGAAATACTTGCTAGTTCTCTAGGGATTACGCAACTCCAAGCCCTAGAAACATCCAAACACAAATCATTACTCAATCAATTAATCAACACCATCTCAGTCCCAAACCACTTGGGATCATAGATATAAACATTCTGCATCTGTTTCACTCTATTCGGGCAGATTTCACTAATTTATAAAATAACTAATTTAAATTGACAGACAAGCAGAAATATTAAGCTAGTTTTCTGGGGATTCTGTAACTCCAATACCAAAAAATTCCAAATCATCAAACATCAATTGTTCACTCAAGTAACCAAATAAGCCTCATCCCAAATTAGTTATACAGACCCGTTTCACTAAATCATAACTTAACTGAAAGAAATCCGGAAATGAGCAAATACATTTCCTAGCTTTACTTCAAAATGTTCCAGAATTGAAATATCCAATCCTTAAAATATCACAAGCAACTAAACCTCAACCCAAACTAACTCAGTTCGACCATATAAATCCTCTACATCTGTTCCTCTTAATTTGGACATGTATCACTACCAAAACCTCAAAGAATCCAAAATAGCTCGCAAAGGGCCAATCATAAATAATCAATGATTTACTATATCAGCAGCACTGCAATCCCAAACTAATTGACTTAACCATATAAATCCTCTATATCGCTCGTCCGTTACCCATTTCACTAATTCTTAGAGCATACCAATCAAATCCAGCATGATTTGCTGATCATAGTAAAACCACAAAAATCTGACCATTTAATTAACCAGCTATGCCTAAATCCAGAGGCTAGTTTAAGTCGACTACATAAATCTGCTGCATCATTCCCTTCTATTCAAACCAACAACAACTATGCCTAAATCACAAACAAGTCAGATTCGGCTATATGAATCCTCATTGACCATAGTACTCCATATAAACTCATTTCAGGCTAATATTATAAAAATAAAAACAGAAAGTAGTAGAAGTTCGCTATATTTTGTACTGAATCATAAAGTAAAACAAAATTCACTAACGAGCAGAAAAATTCACAAGTTTTAAAAACATATAGATCATAGCATATCAATCAATCAATTAATCAACTATGTTTCAATCTCAAAATACTTTGGTTCTGCTAAGCGAACCCTTCTACTTTCATTTTTTTTTTTTTGATAACCGAGAAATCCTGAGGGCAGTAGCACACAGTTTGAAACTCAGTAGATATTGGGGCCGCCCTCTACTCTTCTCTACTTAAAACAACAACAACAACCCAATAAAATCCCACGAGTGGGGTCTGGGGAGGGTAGTGTGTACGCAGACATTACCCCTACCCCGAAGGGGTAGAGAGGCTCTCTACTTAAAAGTTAACAAAAATAATTACTTAATTAATCAACTACACCTCAGTCTAAACCCTCTATATCAATTCTGCTCTATTTGGACCCATCTAACTAGACCAGAAAATAACTCCATAAAATCCACAAACAAGCAGAAAAAATTCATAATTTTTATTTTTTACCTCAAAAGCTCCTGCATATAAATACTCAATATTTGTTGCTTTCTGTCAGACTCAATTCACTAATACATAAGATAGCTAAATGAATTCATCAACAATCATAAAAAAAACAATCATCTAACAAATCAACTACAATTCGATTCCAAACTAATAAACCATAGAGAAAGTTAAAATAAATCGTTAAATAACTCGAGGAAATCCAGCAACGGTCGACCATTAAAAATCAGGAAAAAAAATGGATCTTTTAATTTACTGTGATTCATCCTCAAACTAGTTGAGGTCGACTATATAAATTTTTTATAATTGTCCCTCTATTCGACCACATTTTGCTAAAGCATAGCAAATAACTCAAAATCAAATACGCAAACGAGCAGACATTTTGTTAGTTATAAAAACATTAAGATCACTACATATCAACTGATCAACCACGCCTCCATTTTAATAAACCATAAAATAACTCAATAAAATCTACAAACAAGTAGTAAAAAATTTCATAATTTTTTTTACCTCAAAATGTTCCTGCATTTTGCGAGGATCAATGGGCTGACCATGAACATCAACACCAGGAGTAATCATATCGGGCCTTTGATACATATTAGAAAGGAGAAGCGTCGGGCTGATACTAGGCTTTGTATGAAGTCTAGAACAACGATCTCCATGTCTACATGCACCAATTTTAAAGTAAAATGGACAATTCACTCTATCTTTCTCTGTACCGAAAATCGATGCTAAGTGTTCCGCCATTATTACAGAATTGGATTGTTAAGTCTCTTCTTCTAGGGTTTTTTTGGGTATCAAAATGAGGAAATGAGGGAGGAGGAGGAGAATTTATATGAAATGAAGAAAGTTTCGGTGCCTGCTCCTTCTGGATAGTTCTAAAGCGCTGAGTTGTTATTCTACTCGGGTGTGTTTGTCACGAAGAAAATGTTTTCGGGGGATAATAAGTAATTTTCTTATTTATTTTTAATTTTTAATGTTTAATTAGGTATCAGAAAATATTTTTTAAAAATATATAATTTAAACAAATACTATATGAGACTAGATGAGTCCGGGCGGGAGGATGATATGAGACTATATGAATAAGAGCGGGAGGATGATAGGTCGAGATCTAGGGATCACATACTCAGAGTGTGATGGCAATGTTAGAGAGGGTGAGGTGTGGTGTAAGGGGTGATAAGATAAAGAATAGAGTTGGGAAGGTTGAGAAATAATTTTAGAAAATATTTTTTCTCCTATTGAAATGGAAAATAAGTTCATAAGCTGAATAGTTTGTCAAAAATTATAGCCAACATTTGGACATATATTTGATTGCAACATGAAAAAAGAGTTTTTGAAGTTATGCTGAAAAATAATTCTTGAACGTTAAAGTTGTGTTTAGACATGCATTTTATTTGGAAAAAAAAAAGTTAAAGTTTTACAATTGGAAGAAAAATTTTTATTTTGTTTTTCCCAAAACATAATCATATTTCGTAAACAAAAAAATATTTTCAATTTTTTTGAAAAAAAACTAAAAAATATTTTCCTCGTAACTCATTTTTCGTAACAAAAACACCCTAAAATCCATTTTTTAAATTAAATATGTTGAACCTCGAACTTTGAACACATACCAATATTAAAGTCTATTTGAACTTAAAAAGGGGGTTTTCTTTTATTACAAAAAAATTATAATAATCTTACAAATTTATTAAATTGCTGAATAACAAAATATCCGGTGGTTTGCCCGAGTGGTTAAGGGGGAAGACTTAAGATCTTCTGCACATAAGTGCGCGTGGGTTCGAACCCCACAGCCACCATTTTCTCCCTTATATTTTGTTTCATTTTTGCTCCCTTTCTTTTTTTTACTTGTACTCCAAGAGGCAATTTCTTTATTAACCTAAAAAAAAATTATGTGATCCCTCTATATCTAAGATAATTCCTGGTACACTTTTATTTTTAACTCTTATATAATAATTCTAATATTATTTTAATACTAATATTCTAAAAAGTTTACAATTACAAATTATACCATTAAAGTTTACAGTCTAGTGGTGCCAGTAGGAAACTTCCATACAATTGGTATGTGCGGAAATTTTTGCTTTGACTATACTTTCTGCATATATAATTGAAAGAATTTTTTATTTTGCTATATATTAATTACCATACTCTTTATAAAATCATATTTAAATATCTTTCTAGTAAAATCTTTTGTTGTTTTACTAGGTGGCTATGAAAAAGTATTCTCTTTAAACGCCCTACTTAAGATAAATTGATTACTAACTTAATAGTATGGGATTAAGCAAAAACAAAGTTATAAATCAAATTTTAATTTTTAGGGCAACTGTAAAGAAAATATATTAACGACTCGGCCGACTGTTTTGAGTATTATAGCCCTGTTCTCTCATTTATTGCTTAATTTATGTTTTATAATTTTTTTATGATTACCGGGTTAGTTTGTTCGAGTCCGGAAGGATTTCGGAGTGAATCGAGACACTTAGTCTCATAATTAAAAACTTAAGTTGGAAAAGTTGACCCGATATTGACTTATGTATGATGATCCCGGATTTGAATTTTTATGGTTCCGTCATCTCCCTTTTTTTTTACTTGTACTGCAAGAGGCAATTTCTTTATTAACCTAAGAGAAAATTATGAGATCCCTCTATATCTAAGATAATTCCTGGTACACTTTTATTTTTAACTCTTATATAATAATTCTAATATTATTTTAATACTAATATTCTAAAAAGTTTACAATTACAAATTATACCATTAAAGTTTACAGTCTAGTGGTGCCAGTAGGAAACTTCCATACAATTGGTATGTGCGGAAATTTTTGCTTTGACTATACTTTCTGCATATATAATTGAAAGAATTTTTTATTTTGCTATATATTAATTACCATACTCTTTATAAAATCATATTTAAATATCTTTCTAGTAAAATCTTTTGTTGTTTTACTAGGTGGCTATGAAAAAGTATTCTCTTTAAACGCCCTACTTAAGATAAATTGATTACTAACTTAATAGTATGGGATTAAGCAAAAACAAAGTTATAAATCAAATTTTAATTTTTAGGGCAACTGTAAAGAAAATATATTAACGACTCGGCCGACTGTTTTGAGTATTATAGCCCTGTTCTCTCATTTATTGCTTAATTTATGTTTTATAATTTTTTTATGATTACCGGGTTAGTTTGTTCGAGTCCGGAAGGATTTCGGAGTGAATCGAGACACTTAGTCTCATAATTAAAAACTTAAGTTGGAAAAGTTGACCCGATATTGACTTATGTATGATGATCCCGGATTTGAATTTTTATGGTTCCGTCATCTCCCTTTTTTTTTACTTGTACTGCAAGAGGCAATTTCTTTATTAACCTAAGAGAAAATTATGAGATCCCTCTATATCTAAGATAATTCCTGGTACTCTTTTATTTTTAACTCTTATATAATAATTCTAATATTATTTTAATACTAATATTCTAAAAAGTTTACAATTACAAATTATACCATTAAAGTTTACAGTCTAGTGGTGCCAGTAGGAAACTCCCATACAATTGGTATGTGCGAAAATTTTGCTTTGTCTATACTTTCTGCATATATAATTGAAAGAATTTTTTATTTTGCTATATATTAATTACCATACTCTTTACAAAATCATATTTAAATATTTTTCTAGTAAAATCTTTTGTTGTTTTACTAGGTTGCTATGAAAAAATATTCTTTTAAATGCCCTACTTAAGAAAAATTGATTACTAACTTAATAGTATGGGATTAAGCAAAAACAAAGTTATAAATCAAATTTTAATCTTTATGGCAATTGTAAAGAAAATATATTAACAACTCGGCCGACTGTTTTGAGTATTATAACCTCGTTCTCTCATTTACTACTTAATTTATATTTTATAATTTTTTTATGATTACCGGGTTAGTTGGCTCGAGTCCGGGAGGATTGCGGAGTGAATTGAGACACTTAGTCTCATAATTAAAAACTTAAGTTGGAAAAGTTGACCTGATATTGACTTATGTATACATGATCCCGGATTTGAATTTTTATGGTTTCGTCAGCTTCATTGGGTGATTTTAGACTTAGGAGCGCGTCCAGATATTGATTTTGGTAGTGAAATTAGGCTTGAAATGGCAAAAGTTAAATTTTTTAAAAGTTGATCGGGGAGTTGACTTTTTGATATCGGGTTGAAATCTGATTCTAAAAATTATAATAGGTATGTTATATCCTTTATGACTTGTGTGCAAAATTTGAGGTCAATCGAACTTGATTTGATAGGTTTCGGCGTCGTTTTGTAAAAATTGGACGTTTCAAAGTTCATCAGGCTTAAATCTATGTGTGATTCATGTTTTTAGTATTGTTTGATATGATTTGAAGGCTCGACGAAGTTTGTATGATATTTTGAAAATTGTTGGTATATTTGAGTGAGGTCTTGGGGGCCTCGGATGAGTTTCGGATGGTTAACAGATCAAATTTTGGACTTAGAGCAGTTGGAACTTGCTGTTGCCTACTGATGCGATCGCACCTGCGGAAATTGACTTACAGGTGCAAGCTCCTAGGTGCGAGGAGTGAAGCGCAGAAGTGACTAGGCTTTGGGGTGGACAGTGGTCACAGGTGCGAAGCTTTTCCGCATCGGCATGGTCGCATGCACGATGAGGGCTTCGCAGAAGCGCTCCCATAGGTACGAGCCCAGGCTCCGCCTGTGCGGAAATGCCTGGGCAGTGTTTAAAAACGAGCATTCCAGGATTTTTCTCATTTTTCACATTTCAAGCACGGTATTTGGCGATTTTTCAGGCAGAATTCATGGAAAATCTTGAGGTAAGTCACTTGTGATTATTGTTAGTCAATAGGATTATCATTGAATATTTGTACTAGATTACATGTTTCTCAGGTGCAATTAGAGGATATCAGCCTAGGGATTTCAAAATAAGAATTTGAGATTTGGCGGTCGAGTTGATGTCGGAATTTGGTAAAATTTGTATGGTTAAACTCGTGGTTGAACAGGCATTCATATTTTATTTTTGTCGGGTTCCGAGACGTGGGCCCTATCGGCCCTTTTTTTCTCGCGGAGTTCAAATTTCAACATCCATTGGGATCAACTCATTTTCTTTTGGGAATTGGGTATGCGATTTGAAGAGTCACCACCTAATGGATTTAAGGTGCGTTAGGGTACCTAAAGCAAGTAACTCATAAGAATCAGTGATCATTACCAGAGATTGGGTAAGGGCTCGAAATAACCTTGAGGGAAAGGTGTTAGGCATCCCTCGCAATCCACAATGGTGGGTCCCGTCCGAACTTAAATTATGTGAATTAGTCTTATAAATAGATAAAGCAAATTAGACAACTTGATATTATATTTAAAACAAGGAGTAAAAGAGGGTCCTAGGTTTTTTAGCCTACAGGACCACTTCTGTGCAATACTTGGTAATTGCCCCCAAGTTGGGGTGCTACACATAGCATTAGCGCACATGTTATCATATCCTTTACTACCCGATTACCCTCCCCTCAGTAGTTATATTAGCGATGCTAATTAAACATACTCTATGTGTGCATTACCCGTCCCTTCCTGGCAGCCCTGGAGGTGTTTAGGACCTCTAATTAAGGTAGTTCTAGACTCTCCTAAGGTGTTTAAAAGGAGAAAATCTAAGCGACAAGAAAAAACAAATAGGACATTCACATAAAGGGACAACTAAAAGCTTACTTTTACCTCCTCACACAAGCAGACAATAGCACGTCTCAAACAACAAGATTTCAGATATTTCAAAGTATCCTAAAGCAGGATATCTAGGTAAGCACAAAGCAGAACATATGCAATGTTTATTAAAGAAGGGCGGCAAGTGCCTACTGATTTTATTACTTCTTGAATCTGGGCAGTTTCAGGCAGCAAGAAATAACCATTTTGAACCTACCAGATTTTCCTAAATGATGAACGAACGAGATTTTGTAGACTAGATGTCTAAACTGTGAACTGACTGCTGATTTTAGAGGCTGGTTTTATCTTAAACCATGTAGGCATGATTTCTAAGTGCTGAAATCCTATTAGCATGAATTCTAAGTGCGGAAATTGATTTAAAATTTATAGGCATGGTATCTAAAAATGCAGGATTGATTTTAGCACCTATAGGTATGGTATCTAAATGTAGGACTGATTTTTATAACCTTATAGGCACAATATCTAAATGCACATAATTAGACAAACGTCATAATAACTTATAGGCATGGTTTCTAAGGATAGGAACTGATTAAACCCTATAGGCATGGCATCTAAATACACATAATCAGACAAACACCACAATAACTTATAGGCATGGTTTCTAAGTATATGAACCGATTAAACCCTATAGGCATGGTATCTACCCGTTCCCAACAAAAATATGTATAAAAATCCCTCCCAGTTTTACTACTATCCCAATATATGTTTACAAGAAAATTACTATTACAAACCAATCATAAATGAATTACAGAAATAAATGATACTATACTATAGGGAGCCTGGATAGGCCCAAGGTAAACTTGGGAAAAACCAGGCCTTCAAACAGTTCAAATTACCATATCCCATAGTGTCCGAGAGAGGGTAACCTAATGTGTCAAAGTTTCCAAGGGCCTCAGGGACCCCGGGAAATGCTCACACCAAGATCCTCCTTAAAGAGCAACAGATTTGTGCAGTGTGAAATGACTAGCTCTAGTGTGTCAGAGTTCAGAGGAGTATCATGGACTCCTAAGCATTGCTCACACTGGAGGGGCAAAACCCTAGGTATTCTAAGAATAGGAGTAAGAGTGCTTTAAAAGAGTAGTGATAGTTTAAGGAAAATAATTTAGGAGTAAAATAGTTCAGGACTGAAAACAACAATCAAAAGCATTCTGAGAACAACAACATAGTCACAAAGCAAGAATTCACATTGCCCAGAGTCAGCAGAAGGAGTTTCAGCTTTGAACTCAATCAACAACAGACAAGATCCATTGGTTCAACAAATATTTCTTTTGGTCTTGGTCTATTAACTAATACTAGGTAAACATACATCTTTGTACCAATCATATCGTAGTATGTTGGATCAAACACTCACACATAAATGCAAGAAAGTTGAGGGCATAGATACCATGATTTAATCAGGGTTTTATTAGGGATGAACATCTATAATAGGACATCAATCATAGGTCTAGTGACATAGGGGCAGACACATAGATATGTTGTAAGCAGGACAACACATAAGTCTAGTGAATAGAAATAGGCAGGTTGACATGCTGAAAACAAGACCCTATAGGTTTAAATATATGTGAGTAAGCATGCCGATTAAGGAATTATCATATAGCACATAAGTCTTAGAAATAGGCATACCAATACCCAGGAAACATACTGATTCCAACAACATAAAAGTAGACATGCTAGGAACAGGAAAACACATAAATCATGGAAACAGACAATGTAGACATATTGAAGGCAGGGAAAAACCACATAGGTCTTAGTTAAGAGCAGGCATCCTAACATCAGAGTAATATACTAATTCAATGACATAAAAGTAGGTATGTTGAGAACAAGAAGCATACTGATTTAGTAACATGCAAGTGATCATGTTTGATCATGTTAAGCAGGTAGTACATAAACTAAATCATACAGATGTCTGAATAATAATAAAGTGAGGCATACCAGTTAGGAATTTGCAGTAGGAGAGTGAAGTAAATAGGATCCAAGATCTAGCCTTGGCTTTCAGCTGACTAGATAGTACAATAGACAAGCAGTATTTCAGAGCAAGAGATTTTAGAGGTGTTTTTCCTTAGGTCTCTCTGTGTGTGTTTGAACAGGGTCATTTATTTATAGGAGTCGAGTAGTGTAAAGTAAATAATGCAAGGTGGTTCAACATTGCAAATAAGACAAGGAAAATAATCAAACTGTGACGACCCGACCGGTCGTCTTAAGAATTAACGCCCTGATCCCCTGTTAACTGCTTTCCCTAAGTTCATTTCTACTATTTTTGTTTTCTGGGATGTTCGGTGTTGGTTTACAGAGAGTTTTGGGACACTTAGCCCCTAAATAAGAGCTTAAGTGTTGAAAAATGATTTGTAGTCAGAACAGTATGAAGACGACCTCGTAATAGAAATTTGATGGTCCCGTTAGCTTCGTTAGGTGATTTCGAGGTTGGTAGCGTGTTCGGAATGTATTCTGGAAGTCCGTAGCTCATTTAGGCTTGAAGTGCCGAAGTTTGAATTTTCGAAGTTTTCGATCCGATAGTGAGTTTTTGATCCAGAGGTCGGATTGGAATTTTGGAAGTTGCAGTAGCCCCGTCATGTCATTTGGGATGTGTGGGCAAAATTTTAGGTCATTTGGATGTGTTTTGGTTAGGTTTTTGATTGAAAATGTGTTTTGATGGAAATTGAAGTTCTTAGGCTCAAATCCTTGTTTAATTTGAGTTTCTAGCATTGTTTTAGGTGGTTTAAGGATTGATACAAGTTTGAATGGTGTTACCGGATATGTCCGTAGGTTTGGTTGAGGTCCCAGGGGCCTCGGGTGTGTTTTGGATGCTCAATGGGGCTTTTATTGTGTTAAAAAGTGTTGCAGCAGCTGAAGAAAAATTAGGCTTCTGGTATTTTCACTTCTGCGACTTGGGAGCCGCAGAAGCGGCTGGGTCATCGCAGAAGCGGACGTTGGTATCCCATCAATTTTCCGCAGAAGCGGACAAAATTCCGTAGAAGCGACTTCGCACCTGCGAAACTTTTACCGCAGATGCGGTCCCTGGGCTGATTAATGGAAACTGCAGGAGCGGCTTATTTACCGCAGAAGCGGTCCCTTGTCCACAGAAGCAGAAATCCCTATTCAGAAATAGAGATTTCGAGGGTTAGTTTTCAAAAGTTAGAAAAATCAAATTGTGCTCGGGAGAGGGCGATTTTGAGAGGGTTTTCAAGAGGAGATTATTGGGGTACGTTACTTTAATCCCTTCTAGTTATATTTCATCATTATGTAGTTAAATCCTTCACTAAAATTCGAATTTAAGGATCAAAATTTGGAAAAATTGGGTAAAACTTCATAGGCCAAACTATTGAGTTTTGAGTGGGTGTTTGACCTCCGATTTGGGAGATTTTTATATGGTTAGACTCGTGAGAGTACGAGGGTTCTGAAAATATAAAAGTTATTTGATTCCGAGATGTTGTCCTGAAGGGTATTTTGGTCATTTTACCTATTTTCGCATCTTGTCTTTGAATTTAATAGTAGAATTAGTTGCTTGAGATGTTATTTATGATATGTAATTAAATTGAATAGATTTGGGCCATTTGGATCGGATACTCATGGCAAAGGTGTGATTTCAAGTTGATTTTTTGGAGCTGGTTCAAGGTAAGTGACTTGTCTAACCTTGTGTGGGGGACATTTCCCCTTAGGATTTGTTATTTGGTATTTGATGCCTTGTACATGAGGTGACGAGCGCGTAATTGAGCCAATTGTTGAAAATCCGATTTTTACTTAAGATATTGAGACTGAGTTTCCTTCATATTTGCCTTATTTTACTTGCAATTTTAACCTGTGTTAGATTGGAAAAGCATGTTTAATTGATTCAACTTGCCTAATTGTTTAAGTTGTCTTGGCTGTACTACGTGAAGCATGCTAGGCTAGTACTACCTGTTGCTTGTCTTTTGTACTTTATTTCTGAGTATCTTCTGGTTGTGGTTGTACATTTACATTGGGCCTACGGGTGTGAGATTCCGGTAGCTCCCCCCTTGTTTGTTTACTCTGGGACTACGCGTTCGATTCTCGGTAGATCCCCCTGCACTTTTACTTTGGGACTACGGTATATCCCCTTACATTTTTACTTTGGGACTGCGGGTTAGATTTCCGATAGATCCCCCTGCACATTGATAGTTGGACTACGGGATAGTATCTCGGGAGATCCTTCGGATTTACACATATGATGGACTACGGGACGGTATCCCGGGAGATCCACTAGGCAGTTGAGAAAAGGACTACAGGACGGTATCCTGGGAGATCCTCATTGTTATCATTGGTATTGAGTTGTACCTATTCCGTGTTTATTCTGTGTTTGTGTAGTTGTTATTGCCTTGTTTAACCTGTCTATTCTCACTGTTGTACTCATTATTACTGTCAGTTTTCATATTGTTAATTCATATTATGTTGTTTATCCTCAGTAAGGCCCTGACCTTCCTCGTCACTATCCAACCGAGATTAGGCTTGGCACTTACTGAGTACCGCTGTGGTGTACCCATGCCCTTTCTGCATATGTTTTTCATGTGCAGATTCAAGTACCTCCACTCAGGCGTACTATCCTTGAGGTGGAGAGATCTAGCGGAGACTTCGAGTTATATCTACCGCGTCCGCAGACCAGGAGTCTCTATTCTGTTCCAGCTTTAGTAATTATTCTATCATTTCTTTCAGTTGTTTAGACATTCTGGAGTTAGAGCAGCATATTACATTTCTATTAGCTTGTGGTTCCTGTGAATTTTCGGTTTTTGGGATGAGATTGTAGAGTTTCGCATTTTTTTTAGTTGTATATGCCAAGTGGAACTTATATACCTTTTTCCTCTAGTTTTGCTTAATTTAATTAAATGTTTCCGCAAGGTATATTAATTTTTGCATTGTTAGGCTTATCTAGTTGAAGGAACTAGGTGCCATCACGACATGTTCATGGAGGGTGAAATGGGGTCGTGACAAGTTGGTATCATAGCTCTAGGTTCATAGGAGTCACGGAACACATGCCAGTTTATTAGAGTCTCGATGATCAGTACGGAGACGTCTGTACTTATCTACGAGAGGCTATGTAACTTTTTAGGAAAAATCTTCATTTCATTTGAATTCCTTTTCGTGCGATATTTTGATATCAATTCTAAACTTTTGTCTTCTATTCCCTCATAGATGGTGAGGACACGTGCTACTCGAGATGATTATGCACCCTCGCCCCCTCCTATAGCCGTCAGAGGTCGGGGCTGGGGCCAGGGCCGGGGAGAGGTCGAGGACGAGCACGTGGTGTAGCCAGAGCACTTGCGCGAGCTGCTGCCGAGGCACCACCAACAGATCTAGTCGAAGCCCAGGCACCTGGCACGCCTACTACTGCCACTACTACTCTAGCTCTCCAGGAGACTTTTGCTCAGTTCATGAGTATGTACACCACCTTGGCTCAGGCAGGGTTGCTTCCCCTTGCTGCAGCCACATCAAGGAGAAAAGTGACCGCATAGAGCAAATACCCGAGGTGCCACCTATAATCAAAGGGATAAATATGGACAAATATGCCAAGCAACAACCCTACAATCCAAGTGATGCTCCCCTCCAAAGAAATTCAAAATGTCTGATATTCCAAAATACGATGGAATAATAGACCCACGAGAGCACGTGACTACATTTACAACAGGCGTAAAAGGCAATGACTTGACCAAGCAGGAGATTGAATCAATATTGGTCAAAAAATTTGGTGAAACACTCACCAAGGGTGCATTAACATGGTATTCTCTTTTACCTGAAAATTCCCAGGCTGGGGGAGGAGCATAGACTCCCGCCATCCGCACTCCTGAGCAGCGAGTGCAGGTTGAGCAGGCTCCCGAGATTATTCCCGCACCGCCTGCAGTGCCAGTTCAGCCCGAGGACGGGTCAGCTGCTTCAAAGGACGAGCAACGAAGACTTGAGAGGTAGTGGATTAGCATCAGACGATGCCTTGGGATTTCTAGAGGAGTGTCACCGTATTCTTCGCACTATGGGCATAGTGGAGTCCAGCGGGGTTTCTTTCACTGCTTTCAGCTTTGGGGAGCCGCCTACGATTGGTGGCGCACTTATGAGATAGACAGTCTAGTCGAGGCTGCTTCACTGACTTGGCCCAGTTCTCGGATATATTTGTGAGAGAGTTTGTCCCCCAAAGCCTCAGGAACGGATGACACATAGAGTTTGAGCATTTGCGCGAAGGTGCGATAACCGTTTCGGAGTATGCTATCCGCTATACCAGATTGGACAGGCATGCACCGGCCTTGGTTGCTACAGTTTGGGAGAGAGTGTAGGTTTATTGAGGGTCTTATTCCACCCATCAGATCTAGCATGACTCGATAGTTGGAGATGGACATTCCTTATCAGCAGGTAGTGAGAATTGCTAGGAGAATTGAGGATATGCTCGCGAGGGAGCGAGGGGAGAGGGAGGCCAAGAGGTATCGAGAGTCGGGTCACTACTCTAGTGCCTGTACTCCATCAATAGGTCATTATGGCATAGGTTATGCAGGTCACCCCGTCCATTCAGCTCTTCCAGCAGCCAGCAGTGCTCCAGCTCCGCCTATACCTCAGGAGCCTTACTATGAACCTCCAGTTTCTAGCGCGCCTCCTATGCGGGGTACTTCTAGGGGTCAGTCCAGCAGACTTGGCCCTAGTCAGTCACAACCACCGCGTCCTCCCAGAGCTTGTTTTGAGTGTAGTGACACACGCCACATGGTTAGGGACTGCCCCAGACTTGGTAGGGGTGCATCTTCATAGACTGCTCAGCCATAGCGTGTTCCTCAGAGTTCCCAGGCCATGATCACAGCTCCAGCTGCTAACCCACCTGCCCAGCCGGCTAGGGGAGGAGGTGGGGGAGATAGAGGTCGCCCTTAAGAGAGGGGCCGGGTCGGGCCAGATATTATGCTATTCTGCTCGTACTGAGGTTGTTGCCTCCGACTCTTTCATTACAGGTATTATACTAGTTTGTCACAGAGAGGCATCAGTTCTATTCGATTCAGGCTCTACTTATTCTTATGTGTCTTCTTACTTTGCTCCGCATTTGGGTGTGCCTCGGGATTCTTTGAGTGCCCTCGTTTATGTTTCTACTCATGTGGAGGATTCTCTTATTGTGGACCGCATTTATCGGTCATGTTTGGTTACTATTCATGGTTTTGAGACTAGAGCGGATTTATTGTTAAAACTCGGTATGGTTGATTTTGACATTATTTTGGGCATGGACTGGTTGTCGGACCATTTTGCTATTCTTGATTGTCACACCAAGACCGTGACGCTGGCTATACCAGGTATTCCACGTATTGAGTGGAGTGGTACTTTAGATCATACTTCCAGTAGAGTTATCTCTTTTCTTAAAGCTCTGCGCATGGTTGAGAAGGGGTGTGCTGCGTATTTAGCTTATGCGAGAGATGTCAGTGCTGATACCCCTTCTGTTGATTCAGTTCCAGTGGTACGGGATTATCCCGATGTTTTTCCAACTGATCTTTTGGGCATGCCACCCGATAGAGACATTGATTTTGGCATTGATCTATTGCCGGGCACTCAGCCCATTTCCACCCCTCCGTATCGTATGGCTCCTCCTGAGTTGAAGGAGTTGAAGGATCAGTTACAGGAATTGCTTGGTAAGGGTTTTATTCGACCTAGTATTTCATTGTGGGGTGCTCCTATTTTGTTCATGGAGAAGAATGATGGTTCTATGCGTATGTGTATTGATTATCCCCAACTGAACAAGGTTACAGTGAAGAACCGTTATCCTTTGCCACGTATTGATGATCTGTTTGACCAGCTTCAGGGCGCACAGGTGTTTTCTAAGATTGACTTGCGCTCAAGTTACCATCAGTTGAAGATTCGGGAGCCAGATATCATGAAGACTACCTTCAGGACTCGGTATGGTCATTACGAGTTCCTTGTTATGACATTTGAGCTGACCAATGCCCCAGCAGCTTTCATGCATTTGATGCACAGTGTGTTCAGACCATATCTTGACTCGTTCGTTATTGTTTTTATTGATGATATTCTGGTGTATTACCGGAGTCGGGAAGATCATGAGCAGCACCTGAGGACCGTGCTTCAGACCTTGAGGGAGAAGAAGTTATATGCAAAGTTCTCAAAATGTGAGTTTTGGCTGAGTTCTGTGGCATTCTTAGGCCACGTGATTTCGAGTGAGGGTATTCGGGTGGATCCGAGGAAGATAGAGGCCGTGTAGAGTTGGCCCAGGCCATACTCGGCTACAAAGATTTGCAGTTTTGTTGGTTTGGCGGGCTACTACCGTCACTTCATGGAGGGATTTTCATCAATTGCATCCCCTATGTTTAGATTGACCCAGAAGGGTGCCCCATTTCAGTGGACAGAGGAATCTAAGGCGAGCTTTCAGAAGCTCAAGACAGCTTTGACTACAACCCCAATTTTGATGTTGCCTACCGGTTTGGGGTATTATACTGTCTATTGTGATGCCTGAAGAGTTGTCCTTGGATATGTGTTGATGCAGGACAGTAGGGTGATTGCCTACGCGTCCAGACAGTTGATGATACATGAAAACAATTACCCTATCCACGACCTCGAGTTAGCTGCCATTGTTCATGCCTTGAAGATCTAGCGTCATTATTTGTATGGTGTGGCTTGTGAGATCTATACTAACCATCGGAGCTTGCAACACTTGCTCAAGCACTTGCTTATTTACCGCAGAAGCGGTCCTTTGTCCACAAAAGCGGAAATCCCTGTTCAGAAATAGAGATTTCGAGGGTTAGTTTTCAAAAGTTAGAAAAATCAAATTGAGCTTGGAAAAGGGCGATTTTGAGAGGGTTTTGAAGAAGAGATTATTGGGTAACGTTTCTTTAATCCCTTCTAGTTATATTTCATCATTATGTAGTTAAATCCTTCACTAAAATTCGAATTTGAGGATCAAAATTTGGAAAAATTGGGTGAAACTTCATAGGCCAAACTATTGAGTTTTGAGTGGGTGTTTGACCTCCGATTTGGGAGATTTTTATATGGTTAGACTCGTGAGAGTACGAGGGTTCTGAAAATATAAAAGTTATTTGATTCCGAGATATTGTCCTGAAGGGTATTTTGGTTATTTTACCTATTTTCGCATCTTGTCTTTGAATTTAATAGTAGAATTAGTTGCTTGGGATGTTATTTATGATATGTAATTAAATTGAATAGATTTGGGCCATTTGGATCGGATACTCATGGCAAAGGTATGATTTCAAGTTGATTTTTTGGAGCTGGTTCAAGGTAAGTGACTTGTCTAACCTTGTGTGGGGGACATTTCCCCTTAGGATTTGTTATTTGGTATTTGATGCCTTGTACATGAGGTGACGAGCGCGTAATTGAGCCAATTGTTGAAAATCCGGTTTTTACTTAAGATATTGAGACTGAGTTTCCTTCATATTTGCCTTATTTTACTTGCAATTTTAACCTGTGTTAGATTGGAAAAACATGTTTAATTGATTCAACTTGCCTAATTGTTTAAGTTGTCTTGGCTGTACTACGTGAAGCATGCTAGGCTAGTACTACTTGTTGCTTGTCTTTTGTACTTCATTTTTAAGTATCTTCTAGTTGTGGTTCCGCATTTACATTGGGACTACGGATGTGAGATTCCAGTAGCTACCCCCTTATTTGTTTGCTTTGGGACTGCGGGTTCGATTCCCGGTAGATCCCTCTGCACTTTTACTTTGGGACTACGGGTTCTATTCCCGGTAGATTCCCCTACACTTTTATTTTGGGATTGCGGGTTAGATTCCCGATACATCCCCCTGTACGTTGATAGTTGGACTACAGGACGATATCCCAGGAGATCTTTCGGATTTACACACATGATGGACTATGGGACGGTATCCCGGGAGATCCACTGGGCAGTTGAGAAAAGGACTACAGGATGGTATCCTGGGAGTCCTCATTGTTATCATTGTTATTGAGTTGTACCTGTTCCGTGTTTATTCTGTCTTTTTGTAGTTGTTATTGCCTTGTTTAACCTATCTATTCTCACTGCTATACTTATTATTACTGTCAGTTTTCATATTGTTAATTCATATTATGTTGTTTGACTTCAGTAAGGCCTTGACCTTCCTCGTCACTACCTAACCGAGGTTAGGCTTGGCACTTACTAAGTACCGCTGTGGTGTACTCATGCCCCTTCTGCGCATGTTTTTTATGTGCAGATTCAGGTACCTCCATTCAGGCGTACTATCCTCGAGGCGGAGAGATCTAGCGGAGACTTCGAGGTATATCTGCCGCGTCCACAGACCAGGAGTCTCTATTCTGTTCCAGATTTAGTAGTTATTCTATCCTTTCTTTCAGTTGTTTAGACATTCTGGAGTCAGAGCAGCATATTACATTTCTATTAGCCTATGGTTCCCGTGAGTTTTTGGGGTTTGGGATGAGATTGTAGACTTTCGCATTTTTTTTTGAGTTGTATATGCCAAGTGGCACTTATATACATTTTTCCTCTAGTTTTGCCTAATTTAATTAAGTGTTTCCACAAGTTATATTAATTTTCGCATTGTTAGGCTTACCTAGTTGTAGGAACTAGGTGACATCACGACATGTTCATGGAGGGTGAACTGCGGTCGTGACACAAACAATCAATCAAGCTTGACAGGGCAAAACAATCAGGGAGTTATACCAAAAAATAACTCGGATTGAGTTTCAAATAAGGCAAGAAGTGAGTCTCACAGCCAATTAGGGTCAGAACACCATAAATCAAGTATTTAACCACACAAATAAGGTAACATTAGTAATTTGAGACCAATCTGAGACAAACACCCCCGAATTTAAGCTTAATAGGCAAGGAATGTCAATTAAGAATCTCAGAATTAAGGAAAGGGGGTAAAATATAGTAAATCATCTCAGCAAAACATGAAACCTTAGACGGTTGAGTCAGTCAATAAACGATTCAAAAAATAGCGGGCAAAATGTTGAAATGAACAACGAACAATCAAACAACTAAGACTGGAACACAGTCATTAAATAAAGATTAATCAACACACATAAGTAATTTCAAAAAATCCCTTTGCAAAATTAGACGAAGTGGAACCCTAATTTTGAAAAGCATTCAGAGTCGATTAATAGTAGGACAATCAGAAAACTCTTAAAGAAAACTATCATGGAAACTCGAAACCGCTTCAGATAGACATAGACCTAACCAGCAAATAACAAGGAAGCAAAGAACACTAATATAACAAAGTGCTAAAATCGATTAATAGTATAGAAACAAGAGATCTTTAAAGAAAAATCACTGCCAAACTCAGAATCATTCCAGACCTACAAAGATCTTGATAGATTCATGTCTAAAAGATTATGGTTTTGAATAAAAGGGGTAGGGTAAAGAGAATCTGGTTTTGAACCAAAGAATCGAACTATAAAACTCAAGATAATAGCACCCACAAATGGGGTTGACCATAGGCAGACTCTTAAAGAGTCTCGAACAAGATCTAGGCTAGATTTCTTTGAGATCTCTTTCATGAGTTAGCAGAATCAAACAACCAGAAGAAGTAGGAGACCAGTAGAGGTCTGAAACAACCATGGAATCCCATGGAACATGTAAGAATCGAAGGGATTAGGGATATATTTAGGTGGCAACGATTAAGGTTAGGGTTGGTCTCAGACAGAACTGGAGAAGAGGGGATTCAAGGGAGGCTGGTGTGTGAAGAATGATTAGGGTTATGGATTATTTAGAATAAAAAAGGAAAGAATGAATGGTGGCCGTTGATCTTTGTGATGAACAGCCAATATTAGAGGGGTTTGGGGATGGGTAGAAGTTCTTTAGGGTTTGGGATGGATAGATTTAGGCCTGGTTTTTAATTGAATTGGATTTGGGGGGATCAGATTTTTTGGTATAAAGTAAGGGCTATTTGTTAAATACCCATTTTTGCTAAATAAAATAATTTAA
>MU708575.1:0-31352 GCA_026770625.1 Nicotiana glauca | reverse complement strand
GGGGGGGGGGGGGGGGGGGGGGGGTCCAATTATGGGTATAATTAGGGGCTATTTGTTAAATACCTAATTTACTAAATAAAAATAATTTTAAAAATAGATAATTAAATGATAAAAAATAATTTTCATGCACGAAAGTGATTTAATATAATTACTTAATATTATAAAAATATAAAAATTTATTTTATGTGTAGATAAAGTAGTTACGCATATATAGGGGCTATTTTTGCAAAATATGTAATTATAGTCTTTAAAAATGGAAATATAATTATAAAAAATATAATTAAAATATTCAAATACTCATATAAATATAAACGATTAATTTAGATAATTAAATCATCATAAAGTAATATGAGGGATAGTTTTGGACATTTATGTAATTAAAAATGCAGAAATAAATGGATTTAGGGCCTTTACAAATTGGGTATCAACAGGCCCGAAGGGCAATTTTGGGTGCAATTTCGGATTTTGTTGGAAAATTAGTATTTTCTTATGGAATTGATTCCAATATTTTGTATTGACTAAATCGTATTAATTGTGACTAGATTCGAGGCGTTCGAAATAAGATTTGTGAGGCAAAGGCATAGTAGAATAAATGATTACACGATTTTGTCACGCCCCGAACCTGGGGGGCGAGACCGGCACCCGGTGCCTCACCTATCCTTGCGAACCAATTTGCGGCTAAGGGACTCTGAACATGTAATGTCATACTTTGGCTATGGGCCACATTCCAAGACAATTACGAAGGCTGACTAAATACAATATAATGCTGGGCCGACAAGACCGTCGTAATTAGTACAACTGACAAACCAACAAAATATACATACACAGCCTACAATCCCAATATACTACACTAACTGACAGGACATGTCTACAAGCCTCTACTGATGGGTATAATGTGATCCGAACAGGGCCCCGATCTACTCATAACATATATACAGGATGTACATAAATCTCTAAACCCGACAACTCCGAAGAGCATGGAGCTTACCGATCAAGCTAAACTCGGGCAACATCTAATAAAGAGGTCTACCCATCTGTCTGTCTCAACATTCATGCATGAAATGCAGCGCTCCAAAAAAGGGACGTCAGTACGAAAAATGTACCGAGTATGTAAGGCAATATACTCAAGACTGAACTGAATTGATAATATAATAACTAAAAGCAACTGGGAGTAAAAGATAATATGAAGATATGCTTACCTGCTGATACTGACTCAACTCTCTCAATATAGTAAGAAAAATAGCTTTCCAGCCTTATAAGGCATGGTATATATATAATTTCCCTGCCGTAGTAGGCTCGCTTATAGGCGCTCGACCACAGTAGGTTCGGTATATATATAATTGCTCTGCCATAGTAGATTCACTCATAGGCGCTTAGCCATACTAGGCTTTGTATCTCGGCCAACTGGGCTCACTCATAGGCGCTCTGCCATAGTAGGCTTGATATATATCTTACTATCTGATATGAGGTTGCCCAATAGGGGTCTGCCCATCGATTATAACTCGATGGTAATAAAAATACTGTAATAGTGTATATATAGACTCTCTGATCTCTTGACTGGAAGAAGAAAATACTTAATTGAATATGAAGTCCAGATAAGGAGATTATTGTAACTTACAAAACTAGAAAAATATACGTAAATTTCGGGATATAAATTTCTCTTTATGCCTCGTTATCAAACATATATAGTTTCGAGATCATGCCAAAATGAAGTAAGGGCTTAGCCTTAACATACATGGAGTAGGAAAAAATCCGTATGATATTGTTGAAAAGGTTGCACCGTACTCCCTTAGACTCGCAAAATCTCACGTTGCTACGGTGCTACGAAATCTCGTTCGAATTTTGTTTGCTACTTTTGGAATTCTTGCAGATGTTATGAATTCTCTTTGTTTTGTAACCTTTTCAATAAGAAATCATTATTAGAATGCTACTTGAATATCTAATGTCCAAAGAAGCCAAAATGCAAATTCTTTAAGTCTTTAAACGTAGAAAGATTTAGTGTTTAGTATGTGACACTTTAGCTTGCCATCTTTCTTTGTGAATAATGACTCATTTAATTGATCCATCCTGCTGCTCATTTTGGCATTTAAGCTTATCCACAATTCTAGTTAATTATCCACTAATCTCATGATTAACTTGTTAATCCCCCACAAACTAATAATTAACCAATTACCTACATACTTAAGATTTATCCAAAATTACTTAGAATATTACTCATTTTTAAGACACTTCGTGCACATTATTATCATGTTCATGTGGTACATTGTATGAAACTAGTTCATAAATACCGGATATTTATAGTCCGGACCTTATTTTATCTCAAAATGCCGAACTTCGATGATATTCATTTTCATCGATTTGCTTACCCTCTCACTTTCATGAATTTATTTGTCACTTGTTTGAAATAGCATAATACTTATAATCTCAAAATAATCTCATTCCCAAACTTGCGTCGATTAACTTTCGACGAAACTTTAACGTACAAAAATGCGGGATGTGACATCTCATTTTTCGAGCTTCCATCATTTTTTTATGGCGTACTTCGATGTATGAAAATATGGGGTATAACATCATTCTCTGCTTTAGAACATTCGTCCTCGAATGTTGACTGCTGTACTTATCATTCTCATAACCCATAGCTCTTGTGAATACTTTGATACCCCTCTTGCCATCTATGCAACTATTCTGTGAATGAATCCCAAAGGCCAGGAAATTTCCCCCTTTAGACCTCTTTCTCGCACCACAACTTATTGTCGGAACTCTTCCAATCTTGTAATTGTTGCTACCTTTTATCATGCAACATGTACGACTCTAACTTTGTAAGTGCGCCTATGTCCCTCTGGAAATCTATAGGCATACTGAAGTTCTTTGCTCGGTACTTTATCGATCTTATGAATATTACTATATATTATTTCATAGGCCCGATTATCTATCCGCATGACTTTACTGCATCTAAGTAGGTCACAAAATACTATAACTCTTACCTCGATTTATCGTTACTGAGTTATGCTACCAAACTCTATGTTACGTTCGTTGCTTATCTCATATGTATAAATCTATGTCTTTTAACGCTTCCTCATTACTGTTCATCTTAATAATGACGACCTTATCTCACCTTATACTTTGTGACTTCTATCCATCCATTGTTGATTCACCTTAATGTTGATCTATCATCTACCGCTGATAACTTGATCTCTTATGTAATACTGCCACTAGGGCTCATGTCTCATCGGGGACATCTAGATTAATTAGATTTATCTGCATAGGGGCGATACTATACTTCCATAATCGTATACTATAGCATCCCAATATGAGTCACCTTACATGGGTATTTTAATCCCGTATAATTCATGAAATCCTCTTCAAGTCATTACTCAATCGAAGGCCCAAACATTATTCTTTTGTCTTATCACAATCACGCCCTCATTCCACTACCAGGGCAACATTCCATTTCTTCTAGATGCTATTAGTATTAGATTCCTTTGAGTTTTATTCATGCTCTACTGAACTTTCTATAACTTAAAGAAACTATTAGCTCTCTTATTTTCATGGGCTTAATCCCAAGGACTTATCCATTCTCGTCCTTCTAGCATATTTGCACTATCCTTCATAAATGTCAACTAATATAAACAATACATTCACCATTTTTTTTGTTACTCTAAACCCAGTCGGATCCTGATATCCCGTCCTTCTTTTATACTACTTCTGTTAACCCCCATAGGGCATAACTGAAATGAGTATGACTAATTGTACATACCTTTGTTACTATTGAAGGTAACTCAAAATGGTTATATCTCTCTGCCTAAGTTGAAAATACCGATAATCTTCAGCAACTAGGTACCTTGTACAATTTTTCACCCTGCTTCTTTTACTTTCTGGAACTTATATCTACTTTTCGATTCTCTTATTCCTTTTTACCATAAAAGTGGATAGGCATTCTTACCTTAGGAATCCTTTTCAAGAAGCTTACACATTTTAGTATACACATGGTCCACTGAATACATTATATTTATCCATCAAAAGCATAATGCAAAAATAGAATTCCTCTAACTCAGCTCTTCCATAGCTATATCTCTTACCAAATGTCTTTCTGGGTGTAAGCATTGTCGTATTATGAATAAGATAGAGTTTAGGAGTTTGAATTCTTACAACTGAGCTCTACCATGCGATCTAGAGTAAGAAGAGAGAGTGACAATGCTATATGTCCTGTATCCTCTTGCTTATAAGTATGGTGCACGACACACCCATAACCAATTAGACACGGCTTGTAGAATCCCTAGGACAAAACTTCTCTAATACCACTTCTGTCACGCCCCAAACCCGGGGGGGGGGGGGAAGGGGGCGAGACGGGCACCCGGTGCCTCACCTATCCTTACGAACTAACTTACGACTAAGGGACTCTAAATATGTAATGGCATACTTTGTCCATGGGACACATTGCAAGACAATTGCGAAGGCTCAATATAATGTTGGGCCGACAAGGCCATCATAACTACTACAGCTGAGAAACAAACAAAATATAGATACAAGGCCTACAAGCCCAACATATTACACTAACTAACATGATATATCTACAAGCCTTTACTGATGGGTATAATGTGATCGGAACAGGGCCCCGACCTACTCATAACATATATACAAGATGTACATAAAGCTCTAAACCCGGCAACTCCGAAGGGCATGGAGCTTACCGATCAAGCTGAACTCGGGCAACATCTAATGAAGACGTCTACCCTTCTGTCTATCTAAACCTTCACACATGAAATGCAATACCCCCATAAAAGTGATGTTAGTACGAAATAATGTACCGAGTAAGGCAATATACTGAAAGCTGAAACTGTACTGATAATATGATTACTGAAAGCAACTGGGAGTCAAGGATAGTCTAAAGATATGCTTACCTGCTAATAATGACTCAACTCTCTCAATATATTAAGTAAAATAGTTGTCCGGCCTTATAAGTCACGGTATATATATAACTGCTCTACCGTAACAGGCTCGCTTATAGACGCTCGACCATACAAGGCTTTGTATATCGGCCAACTGGGCTCACTCATAGGCGCTCGTCCACAGTAGGTTCAGTATATATATATAACTGCTCTACCATAGTAGGCTCGCTCATAGGCGATTGACCATACTAGGCTTTGTATCTCGGCCAACTGGGCTCACTTATAGGCGCTTCGCCATAGTAGGCTTGGTATATATCTTATCATCTGATCAGAGGTTGCCCAATAGGGGCCTCGATTATAGCCCGATGGTAATGAAAATATTGTAATACTGTATATATAGACTCTCTGCTCTCTTGACTGGAAGAAGAAAATACTTAATTGAATTTGAAGTCCAGATAAGGAGATTATTGTAACTTACAAAACTAGGAAAATGTACGTAAATTTCGTGATATGAATTTCTCTTTGCACCTTGTTATCAAACTCGTATAATTACGTGATCATGCCAAAATGAAGGAAGGGCTTAGCCTTAACATACCTGGAGTAGGAAAAAAATCGTATGATATTCTTAAAAAGGTTGCACCGTATTCCCTTAGAATCGCAAAATCTCACGTTGCTAAGAAATCTCATTCTAATTTTGTTTGCTAATTTTGAAATTCTTGTAGATGTTATGAATTCTCTTTGTTTTGTAACCTTTTCAATAAGAAATCATTATCAGATTACTACTTGAATATCTAATGTCCAAAGAAGTCAAAATGCCAATTCTTTATGTCCTTACACATAGAAGGATTTAGTGTTTAGTATGTGACACTTTATCTTGCCATCTTTCTTTGCGAATAATGACTCATTTAATTAATCCATCTTGGTTCCATGTTTTGGCATTTAAGCTTATCCATAATTCTAGTTAATTATCCACTAGTCTCCTGATTAACTTGTTAATCTTTCACTAATTAATAATTAACCAATTACCCATGTATTTAATATTTATCCAAAATTACTTAGAATACTACTCATTTCTAACAAATTTCATGCACCTTATTATCATGGTCATGTGATACCTTGTATGACACTAGTTTATAAATACCGAGTTTTTATAGTCCGGACCGTATTTTATCTCAAAATGTCAAACTTTGACGAAATTTATTTTTATCGATTTGCTTACCCTTTCACCTTCACAAATTTACTTATCACTTGCTTGAAATAGCATAATACTTATAGTCTCAAAATAATCTCATTCACATACATACATCGATTAACTTTCGATGAAACTTTAACGTACTAAAATGCGGGATGTGATATCTCATTTTCCGAGCTTCCATCAATTTATTTATGGCGTACTTCCACGTATGAAAACATGAGGTGTAACATGTTTGAGGTAAGTAGCAATTCTAAATTTGGTTCTAGGGGTATGAAAAACCAAAATTTTGTGATATGTGATTGATTTTGAGGTGACGCACATGCTAGGTGACGGGTGTGTGGGCGTGCACCATAGGAATTATGACTTGGTCAATTCTATGGAACTATGTAGTTAAAAAAATTTGTTGATATCTATACATTTTACACGTATCAGAGAAGTTGATTTATAAATCATGTTTAAACTATGTGTTGACACTATTGGGACCAACAGAGGCCATGTACGTGTTGAATTATCTACTACATTATTATTCCATACACAATCACGATTTTTACTTGTATATTACATCTATGTCTCTCTTGTTCATTATTGATGTATCATATTATTGTTGTTGGGCTGGTTATCATAATTTATTAGAGCCCTGGAGACTTGATAGGTTAATGACTGAGTGAGGCCGAGGGCCTAATTGTGAGGATATTTATAGGATCGAGCTGCACGCTGATATATGTTTTATTGATTATGCCATGATTTGGCTTGTTATAGCACTTGGGCTGAAGGAGCCCCTTCGGAGTCTGTACACACCCCCAGTGAGCGCATGTACCTATTAGGTGCAAGTGCCGAGTGATTGAGAGGAATGAGTGATTGCTACGAAAGAGTGATTGTGAGGTTAGAGTGAATGGGAGGATTGAATGAGTGTAGCTATGAGAGGATGCATTGATTTCATTATTATTGCATTTCAGTTGTCATATATCACTATTTTGAAAATCTCTGGAAGACGTTAATTCTGTTTCAGTTAAATTTGATATGAAATTATTGTGGAGTTTTAAATATTGAACTTGAAAGCATGCCTACCTTTTCATGTTGGAAATTACTGTATTTGGACTTAGTTGTAAAGCTCGTCACTACTTTCTATTTTTTATTTATTATTGTTACTTACTGAGTTGGTTGTACTCATACACCCTGCACTTCGTGGGTGGTTATTCTTCGCACAATTGATTTCTGGAGATTCTAAGGCAGCTGTCGTGTTTCGCGACCTTGTCTCTCCTTCCTTATCTCCTTGTTTTCCATATTTGGTCTCAAACTATTATAGACCATGTTTTCAAGACTTGTGATGTATATATGCTCATGTACTCAACGAGGAAATACAATAGTCTACCTAAATTTTTCCTTCTCGTTGATTCCCCCCGACAATCAAGGTGCACTTCCTTCTAACAAGTGACTGAGAGTTAGCAAGAAACCTTGGCCTCTTGGCAGGAGGTTTGCTCCCTACTTCTAAAGATAGATAGAAAAGGTTAGGGGCTTGATACGCTTACCTTGAACATTTAGGTTTTCAAGAAGTAGACACGGACAGGGAAAGTCCTTGCTAGGTTTTTCGTCTCAGTTTTCTCTCGGCGGCCAGCTTGCCAAAGTACCAAACCCTGGCTTTCTACCTTGTTCCTTATTTAACTGGGTGCACTGCGTTTTCAAAATCTTTCTGTCAAACCGTCTCCTATTTCAATCAGTGCTGGACTGATCGAGCTCTACTACCGATGGATCAAGATATGTTACCTGCCTATCATGCCAAAGGCGCTGCTGATGGATATGCCAAAAATGTCCTAACTCTGAACCGGGTACTTGAATTGCTAAAGGTACTTCTTATGGTCCTGCTTCAACCACCCTTCCTTCTCTACCTTTTTCTCCAAAAACTTATGCTACTTAGACTGATGCTGTAATCCACATGTTTCGATCTTTCCATTTTTTGACCCATTTCTTGGGTAAAGTCTCCCAACTATATTTGAAAATGAATTGGTTATCCTTCCCTGAAATGGAACTTTCATGCTGAAGCATGGAGATTCAAAGATAGGGATAGGTACTGGGGGGAAAACTAGTAGAGTTATTGCTTTCAAGGTTCTTGGGTGAACAAATAGGCGTGAGGAATAGTTGGGGGGGAGGGGGAGGGGTGGGGGCTGCGAGCCCTCTCTCGTTGTTCTTCCCGGACCACCCATCTCTTCCTTCACCTTCGCCCCGCCCGGTGAGATCAGATTTCTAGAACGAAGTGAAGTGATAGGAAGAGAAGACTGCTGGCGGGAAATCCATATTTATGAAAGCCCCTTGTAAAGGGGAAAATGAAAGTGTGCTCCTGCGCACCAGCTGAAGAAAGGAGCTTTGGAAGCTTACCTTATTATTATATTAAAAAAGGAAAGGGTGGAAAACCTATCTCACTAATAAGAAGAAAGGGGCAAGCCAAAACCACTGTAAATTAATTTAAAAATAAAATAAAAATAAAAGCAGTAGTGTGCGTCGGTACGGAGTTGCATCAGCTGTGGATATAGACTAGGATAAGGGGCGGACTTCATCTCTTCTATTTTCTTTACTTACACCTTACACTTCAGCTTAGTCTAATGAGGCTCAGGTGCGGAGACTTCCACTGTGGACCGAGACTCCGCTCGAATCAATGATAGAGATCAATGTGTGAATTTCCTTTCTAATCTACCTCGTGGTTGAGAGAAATGCACCTGACTAGATCGGTACCACTCCAACTGGTTTGGCTGGAAGGGGCTATAAAAGGACCCGATTGAGATCACACTTCTTTTGTCCTGGAGAGGAGTTGACATATGCACCTTTACTTAAGTAATTGAGTAAGGTTTTGTCTTAGCTCTTTTCTCAGCCTATTCTAATAACCTTTAACTATTCTATTAGTGAAAATCAAGAAAGTCTATCGGACGTGGTAAAACTGACTTCTAGTCAGGGTTGGCGCCCTAGCCTAAACCTATTAGTCTTGCTAGCTTAACTCTTTTTGTCCTCTTTTCAATATCTGTCTGTGGACCTATGTCAATGTTTTGGAAAAGGGATTTTTGCCTTTTGTAACAAATAGACCCACGATATGGACTAATATATGTTCTTACCCGTAAGCATAAGTAAGATCTATTCATAGTTGGTCAGTCCCTTTGATGTACATATTACGATACCTTCGTATGAAGGAGGATTGAGGTACGGTAGATAAGAATAACGACCCAAAATGGAAAGAAGAGAATGAGGGGTAGCGACTCACCGATAATAAGAAGAACTCATATTCTTGTCCTGACAGATGACCAACCTGTTAAGGCATCTTTCTTAATGACCATCCTCTCCCATTCCAGTTCTTTTCTCTTTTTAGGGACAAGTTCATTTTCATTCCCTCGATATGGCTAGGTGTGAAGCAACTTTACGATCCAATGAATATCCTAAAATCGAATGACACACATCATTGCATACAAGGGGAGCTCGCTCAATTCGTAGATTGGTCTGACTCGTAATTCACTTCTAACCCCATGTTCAGCTTATTTGGTATCGTATCCACCACATATTTTACATAATCATACAAGATGACTTCAGTGCCTATAATAACAGTCATACTAAAGCATGAATTGTTATGCAGTCGGTAAACTATTTTTTTTCTGCGGGCAACCTATCAAATCGGATGTGTCGTTACATCATGTACATGTATTTGATTTTCCTTTTTTTATGTTCCTGCTCATGCCCAGATAGAGAATGGGCACGACTCCCTCTCTCCCCGTTCTACCATCCAAATAGGCCGGGCGTTCTAAGTTCCGAGGTTGATTCAGATAGGAACCTCCATCAATATCATAATTGGGTCTACCAGGCCAGATCAGGAGTGAATAGAAAAAAAATGTACATAGCTGTTACAACTGAAATACTTGGAATAATTCTACCACTTCTACTAGGAGAGAGGGGACAACTTTATTGCAGACCTTTCTTTTATGAACTCCACTGGTCGTCCATGGATTATCGGGGCTTTCTATTGTATATAAATAAAATTTCGTATTTTATTACGCAAATCCCATTTTCCTTAAGCATATAGAAACATATGATTCAAATTTTCATATGTTGCTGGTTTGGTGAGTTTAGTGATCATGGCTGGCTCACCCGATATATCAGCTGGGCTGATGCCTTTTCTGAGTCTTAAACTCTGACTCCTAAACTCAAAACTGGCCGGAAATGCCATTTTGAGATTGCTCAAGCGGATGTTCCCGCTGATCATAGTACAACCGCTTATCTAATATAAAATCAATGAGTAGATCTGACCTCCCCTTCCCCGTACCATAACCGGAAGGGATAGCATATCCATAAAAGAGAGAGTGCGGGCCTTGCCCAACATTTAGTTTAGATTCGGCTCGAATTTTGACACCGGGTTTTGGGAGTGTATTGTACCAGTATTTGTGAGATTTTCTCTTAAATTTAATTATTATGTTTCTAATATTTAAAAGAAAATATGGTTTATCGATGTTGTCGGCTTGCCTAGTACTGATATAGGAGCCATTACAACAGGTGTGATTTTGGGTCATGATAAGTTGGTACAAAACCTAGGTTACATAGGTCTCACGAGTCATGAGTAGGTTTAGTAGAGTCTTGCGGATCGATACCAAGATGTCTATACTTATCTTCGGGAGGTTGCTGAACCATTAGAAAAATTTTACCTTCTTGTATTTTGTCGTGCGAATTTGTTGATTTCAAAAACTAAATTTTTTTTATTCTATTCTCTCACAGATAGTGAGGACACATACTACCGGATCGAATGGTTAGACACCAGTGCCACCATTTAGGGTTGTGAGAGGCCAGGGCCGAGTTAGAGGTCGAGGTGAAGCTCGTACAACAGTTGGAGTAGCACTACTATTTGCTACAACTCAGGAGCAGATTCTAGATATAGCTGAGCCGACAGGACAAGCTCAGGCACCAACTGTACCTATTGTTATTCTAGGCCTTTAGGAGGCTTTGGCCTAGATTTTGACAGTTTGCACTGGCTTACTCAGGTGGTTTCAGCACAGGCCGCACCTGCCACTTCTCAAGCCGGGGGAGGTACTCATACCCCTATTTCTCGTACTCCAGATCAAGTAGTGTAGGGACTTTAGATAGCGGGGGCATTACCAGCCCAACCGGCTACAGTTGTTCAGGACCCAGTAGTCCGTATTATGGCAGATGATGAGCATAGGAGACTTGAGATATTTGGGAGGCTTCGACCTCCATCATTTAGCGGTGCTGAGTCAGAAGATGCTCGAGGTTTTCTAGATAAATGCTAGCGGATGCTTCGGACTACAGGTATTTTGGATACTAGTGGGGTCTCATTCATTACTTTTTAGTTTTCTGGGGCTGCCTTAAGTCGGTGGGAGACATATGAGAGGTGCAGGTCGGTCGGTGCAGTACCACTTAAATGGCAGGAGTTTCCTGTTCTCTTTTTGGAGAAGTTCATACCACAGTCTCGCAGAGAGAAGCTGCGCAGACAGTTTGAGCAGCTTCAACAAGATGGCATGTCTGTGACCCAGTATGAGATGAGGTTCTCTGAGTTGGCTTGTCACGCAGTTTAGTTGGTTCCCACTAATTGGGAGAGGATTAAGAGGTTTATTGATGGCCTTACATATCGGTTACGACTACTTATAGCTAGGGAGAGGGTATCTGGTGCTACTTTTGAGGAGATGGTTGATATTTCTTGGTAGATAGAGATGGTCTATAGCCAGGAGTGCGGAGAGAGGGAGGCCAAAAGGCCTCGTGGACCAGGTGGTTTCAGCGGTGTTCCTTCAAGGCGTAAGTTTTACCACAACAAGGGTCGTCCTTGCAGGCAGGCTTAGACGAGTCGCCATGTTCAACGTGGTGCATCATCCAGCTATGGTTCATATAGTTCTCATCAGGTTCAGTCATCTCTCAGTGCCCTTCCAGCCCAGAGTTAGTCCCGTACTCCTTTAGTTCAGGGTTTATTTGCACCGAGTGCTTGTAGTAGTTATTCTGGTTCTTGGGGCCCGATTCAGTCTGCACCACCACCAGTACCGGGGAGCTTCTTTGGCTGCAGGTAGTTTGGGCATATATGGAGGTAGTGCCCTCGTTGCTTGGTAGGTCCAGTACATCAGAGGAGTCAGACTATGACTTCAGCACCAGTTACTTTGCCACCCACCCAGCCAGCTCGGGGCGGGGCTCAGTCAGCTAGGGGTCACCTAAGAGGGGGAGGCTGATCCCATATGTTGTTGCTTCAGATGCAGTGATCATCTGTATTATCTCAGTGTGCCATAGGGAGGCTTCTATATTGTTTGACCCTGGTTCCACTTATTCGTATGTATCACCGCACTTTACTTATTACCTGAATATGCCTTGTGAGTCCTTAGTTTCACCTGTTCGTGTATCTACGCCAATGACCAATATTATTATTATGGACCATGTGTATAGGTCGTGTGTGATAGTTAGTGGGGGCACTAGAGACTAGAGTTGATCTTTTATTGCTCAGTATGGTTAATTTCGATGTAATTCTGGGTATGGATTGGTTGTCTCCATGTCATTCTATTTTGGACTGTCACGCAAAAAACTATGACACTAGCAATGTCGGGGTTACCGAAGGTCGAATGGAGAGGTTTTCTAGATTATTTTCCCATCAGGTTAATTTCTTATTTGAAGGCCTAAGGAACAAGTGTTTGTTATATTTGGCCTTTGTGAGAGATATTGATGCAGATACTCCTACTATTGTTTCAGTACAGGTAGTGCGAGACTTTACATATATATTTCCTACAGACATGCCGAGTATACCACCTGATAGGGATATTAATTTTGGTATTGACTTAGTGCCGGTCACTCAGCCTATTTCTATTCCTCTGTATCGTATGGCACCAACTGAGTTGAAAGAACTGAAAGAGCAACTTCAGGAACTCCTTGATAAGGGGTTTATTAGGCTTAGTGTGTCACCTTGGGGTGCACCAGTTCTATTTGTGAAGAAGAAAGATGGTACTATACAGATATGCATCGATTACAGGTGTTGACACCCAATTTTGTCCCTCCTTCCTTCCAAACTATTTCTTTAAGCTTCTAATATCACTAATAATGTAAGAATAGTTATTTTATCATTTTTTGGCACAAACTAGACCGAATTATTATCATTATTTTTATTATTGTTATTATTATTATTATTATTATTATTTTTGTTATTATTTTTGTTATTATCGTTATTGTTATTACTACTCTTATTCGTATTAGTACTATCTAATTTATTATTGGTATTATAACTACTACTACAATAACTATTATTATTGTTATTATTATTATTATTATTATTATTATTATTATTATTATTATTATTATTATCTACTTAATATATTTTAGTATAGAAAAGAAGAAGTTAATAGAAGCTCTTATAGGAAAATACTATTAATTTCTGCCTAATTAAAGGCCCAAAGGTTCCTTCCACAACACATTTGAAGGCCAATAGAATCAAGCCATTTGAGCCCAATTAGGCTAAGAACATAACGGCCCAAGTCTCCAAAAATCAACTCAACCTGAAGCCCAAACTAGTTTAATCACTCTTAACTCAAAGAGAAAATGGCACGATACAGCAACACATAAGGAGAATTGACAATTTTTTTGGCCTTATATTAGATTTGGCAATAGTAGCCCAAAAAAATTGGCACCCAATAACCAAAGTTATTTTCCTTCAAAATATAAGAACCGCTCTTTGTCTCTTCTCTCCATTACTTCTTTGTGCATCATGTGAGGCAACCGTTTTTTCAGTACTGCATTTTGTATCCTCTTCCATAAATGGTGCCTTATTCTCTTTAGTTTTCTTTATTAAAGAATCTATCTTCTCTTCTCTCTTCTAATTGGTTGCAACCATCCTTCTAAAAATTATGTTTTATTTAAAAGTATCTAAAAAATTTCAGAATCTCTTTATATCCTTTTTCTGATTTTTTATTTTTTCCTTCACTGTAGTAGTGTTTATAAGTGTAGAGCAATTTATAAGACATAAAAATAATAAATATAATTGTGGGAGTAAATACATTTTTGATATACTAAGATGGAAAATAATTTTTTGATATACACAAAGAAGGAAAATAAATTTATGATATATATATTTGGTATACACATTATTTGATATGTTATACAATGTGATATACAAATAATATAATTTTTTTTAATTATGATATACATTAGTATTGAGATAACAATAAATTTTGAATAACTATATTTATAAATTCATAATTTGGATATACAAAGAAGGAAAATAAAATTTAATATTCATTTTGACATACACAGAGCGACAATAAAATTGTAAATACATTTCGCAAATAATCGCTAATATGTATTTTGGCAGTTATATATCAGTGTATATTACACATGATATATATATATATATATATATATATATATATATATATATATATATATATCACATTGCATGTCAGTGTATATCACACAATATTTTCATTGATATACATAGACATGTATATAAATATGCATGATATACATGAAATAAACAGATATACAAACTGATATATATTGATATATCAGTTGATATACACTGAGATCTGCATTCACCCAAATTCGATAGTTCAAAAAACTTGGAATGTGTATAATCACCCAAATTCATTCCTCTTTCGATTCAAAACAGAATATTTCTTTTCTACACAATTTTTTGTGCAAATTTGTAGAAAGTTGGCCTGATTTAATCCATCAATGCTAAGTGGGAATGAAAAAAAACTTGTGACAACTTCAAAAACGGGCGACGAGAATTCAGTTTCATGGTTGATTCATTCTTTTGGGCATTTGTTTATGTCAATTGCTCTAAAAAAGTCTGGTGTCAAGAGAGAGAACGAGGAGATATGGAGAAGAGAGGGAGAGAGAGAGAGTAAGAGAGTAATTTATGGGAAGAAGCTCTAACCTAATTTATTATATAAAATTATTTTTTTAAATTAAAACACAAATGTAGGCCATAAGATGCCAATAACAATAAGTTGGGCTTTTTTATGTCATTTATTAGTTTAGGTTGTCATACAATGCCAAAACCTATCCTAGACCAAATAGGGTTTGGTTTAAAAACTTTTCACCTTCTTTCCCTTTTTGAGAAAATTTCAGTTCTTCTCAACCATGGACAGACCTTGTCCACACCATTTCTGCACAAGCTTTGCTCTCATTCCTGGCCAAATCACGTGAAACTCCTCTCAAATCTCCTACTCAGAGATACGTTGATAGAAACGGCTAATTTTTTTTCTTGATTTTGGCTTCTATTTCAAACGTCTTTCTTTGACCAATTTCAAATTTGAAATCCCGTTTAAAAATTAAAACCCTAGAATTTTCTCTATAAATACCAGCGTCTGAGCTTGGAAAAGGGGCCGCACCTTTACCCCACAAAATGCTTGGGAGTCGCCTCCTCTTCTATGAAGCTCACTAGTTTTTTTTCAAAAATCCTAGCTCGACCAATTCTTTCTCTATTTGGTTTGCAATTTCAAAATAGAGGCGCTTTCACCAAAAAAATCAGAGAGAGTTGGGCCAAAGTCAGAGATAGTAGATTTTCTTGACAACGCTCCATTCACTGCCCACAAAAAGATATCATGAAAATAGGTATTCTGCATGTGTTTGGTAGTTCATTAAGTTAAGGTGACATTCTGTGATTCCTGGATCTTGTTAAAAGTCATACGTTAAGCATTTTAATATATATAAAAAATCATATTTTGTTGTTTCCACATTGTGTTTAAGACTCATTTTATTTAGAAAATCATATTATTTATTGGAAGTTATGTCGCTATCATAGGCTAGTAAAATTATTTGCTTATAGATACCATGTCTATAGGTCTCATTATTTAGCAGAGAATTTTAAGAAACCATGCTTTTGACAAAATTCGTATCTATTATTGACAGAATTTTAAGAAATCATGCCTATAGGTTTCCTTTGAATAATAATAGACTCCGAAAGCAGAAAACTATTGGCTTTAAGTAGTATAAAATGATTAGTGGTCTATTATTTGGATTGTTTAACCGTAGAAAAGTATGCATGTAGATTTGTTATTAATTACTATTTATTCTTTGATCTATTAAAGTACAAAAATAGTCTAATATTCGTCACTGAGTGCTGAATGCATATTGTTGGGTAGTAAACACATTATTAATTTAGGTCTTTCCTCGTTATTTTAAAATCATAGCCACAGTAATGAGTTGATTCCCTTTTCGATAAAATTGCTAATGTAATGTAAGTATGCATCTGATATTCGGAATACCACATCAGAAACTCTATCTTTAAGAACTTCTTTAGTAATGTGGATGACTAAACAGTCCATATTTTCTTTGGCTAAAGAAAAGTGGGCATGAGATTGTCATTCATCCCTTTTTATATTGAAAGAATTCCTTTCCCCATTTTGCATACGTGTGTCATATTAATAATTTGGAATGTTCATTCGAAATATGTCACAATTATGTATAAGTATGTGAACTGATTAGGAATCTGATCTATATTCATGTGATATATAACATATATAGTGGATCGCGTGGTATGATTCTTTACCTGTAGGCACGAGCATTTTATTTTAATATGTTAATTAAACTCTGAAATTATTTTGCTAATTCTATTTCCCTCTTTCTTTTGCATATGCACTCGGAGCAAATTGTGAGTCTTAATGCAAGACTCCCCATACCCGAGCATGGAGTTATCACATGGCATCCCCTAGAATGTCCCGGATAGCAAGAAAATAAGTGAAACGCTTGAGGACGCCTATGACGTCTTTCATTTTTCTTTTCTCTTATCATTTGTTTAATTTCTTTATGATTGTCGATTTATTTGGGGTTTGATTAGATTTGATAGCTAAATCTTATTTTACTTAGTGGCATTTACTCTAGTTAATAGTAAATCATTGATTTTATTTACATGAGTCTTAAGGGCATTTAAAATCAACAAATTGAGATAATGGCTTTATTTATTTATTTCTAAAATATTTGCCCACATCAATTTTGGAAATAATTAGTATTCTTTGTCAGCATTTGTCCATAAAAATCTTGCTTCTTTTTTACAATGTTCAAGTCCAATTAAGGTTTTCGGAAAAATGGCTTTTGTAGCATTTTTTTGCATATCAAACTCAAGTTTTACTCATTTAGTAATATTTTAGTATATAAAAAATAGTCACATGTTTCAACTATGTATAAAAATATTAAATTTTCTACTTATAATGAATTAACCTAAGTTTGGCCGGTTAACCGTGATTAACGGCTCATGTAGGGTGCTTTAATAAGCTTCCCTATAGGATTAATTAGAACCCTTACTCATAAGCAGACCATAAAACAGAGTTAACTTTAAGTACTACTTAGCTAAAATTGGTGTCCTAATTCACCTTGAAAATAATTAGGTGGCGACTCTCTTAAAATTAATTAAAACTTTAGAATTACCAATATGTTGTACTCTAATTTGACCCGTGTTAAAATGGGGTATAACTACTGGCATTTGAACCAAATTTACAATCAAGAATAAATATCCTTTGCTGCATATTGATGATTTATTTGACCAGCTTTAGGGAGCGGGGTTATTCTCCAAAATTTATTTGAGACCTAGGTATCACCATTTGATAATTCAGGATTCAGATATTCTAAATACAGCATTCAAGACTCATTATGGCCACTATGAATTTCTCGTGATGTCTTTTGGGCTGACCAATGCCCCAGCAACATTTATGCACTTGATGAATAATGTATTACAGTCGTATCTTGACTCATTTGTGGTATTTTTTGATGATACCTTAGTGTACTCACGTAGCCAGGAGGAACATGCACAACACTTGGGTATTGTATTACGTAGGTTGAGAGAGAAGAGACTTTATGCCAAATTTTCTAAGTGTGAGTGCTGGCTCAGTTTGGTGGCATCTTGGGGCACATAGTGTCCAGTGAAGGAATTAAGGTGGATCCGAAAAAAATAGAGGTAGTTCAGAGTTGGCCCATGCCATCTTCAACTACTGAGATTCAAAGTTTTCTCGGCGTGGCCGGTTATTATCATCGCTTTATGGAGGGTTCTCGTATACTGCATTCTTTGACTAAATTGACCCAGAAAGGTGCTCTGTTCAGGTAGTCGGATGAGTGTGAAGAGAGCTTTAAGAAGATCAAGACCGTTTTGACTACAACTTCAGTATTGGTGTTGCCTACAGTTCAGGGTCTTATACCGTGTATTGTGACGCATCGCGTATTGGTTTAGACACAATGCTGATTCAAGACAGTAGGTTGATTGCCTATGTGTCCAGATAGTTAAAGGTACATGAGAAGAATTATATGTTCCATGACCTTGAGTTAGCAGATATTGATCATGCATTGAAGATTTGGCAGCATTATTTGGACGGTGTCCATTGTGAGGTTTATACCGATCACCGAAATCTACAATATTTTTTAAAATAAAAGAATCTTAATTTGCGACATTGGAGGTAGTTGGAGTTGCTTAAGGATTATGCTATCATCATTTTCTATCATCCCGGAAAGGCCAGTGTAGTGGCTCAAGCCTTGAGTTGTACGGTGGAGAGTTTGGGAAGCTTAACATACTATCCGGTAACAGAGAGGCCTTTAGCCTTGGATATTTAGGCCTTGGCCAACCTGTTCGTCAAATTGGATACTTTCGAGTCTAGCTGATTTTTGGCTTCTGTGGTTTCTCATTCTTCTCATTATGATCGCATCAGAGAACGTCAGTATGATGACTCCCATTTACTTGTCCTTAAGGATACAATTCAGCACAGTGATGCCAAGGAAGTCACTATTGGGGATGACGGCGAATTACAAATGTAGGGCAAGCTATGTGTGCCTAATATAGATGGTTTGCGTAAGTTGATTCTCTAGGAGGCTCACAGTTCGCGGTATTCCATTCATCGAGGTTCCGCGAAGATGTATTACGATTTGAGGCAGCACTATGGTGGAGGCAAATAAAGAAAGATATAGTTGGGTTTGTAGCTCGATGTTTAAATTATCAACAGGTGAAGTACGAGCATCACAGACTGAGAGGATTACTTCAGAGACTTGAAATTCCGGAGTGGAAGTGGGAACGTATTACTATGGAATTCGTAGTTGGACTCCCACAGACCTCGATAAAGTTTGATGTTGTTTGGGTGATTGTATATCGATTGATCAAATCCGGCATTTTATTCCAGTTGGTACTAATTATTCTTCGGAGCGGTTGGCTGAGATTTATATCTACGAGATTATTTGCCTACATGATGTGCTAGTGTCCATCATTTCAAATTAGGGTACACAGTTTACATTACAGTTTTGGAGAGCAGTGCAACGAGAATTGGTCATATAGGTTCAGTTGAATACACCATTTCACCATCAGACGAACAGACAATTCGAGCGCACTATTCAGATATTAGTAGATATGCTACATGCTTTTGTTATAGATTTTGGGGGTTCTTGGATCAGTTTCTGCCAGTCGCGGAGTTTGCTTACAATAATAGCTACCAATCGAGCATTTAGATGGCATGTATGAGGCTTTATATGGGATATGATGTTGGTCTCCGGTGGGTTGGATTGATTCGGGTGAGGCTAGGCTATTGGATACTGACTTGGTTTAGGATACTTTAGAGAAGGTTAAATTGATTCAGGAGTGACTTCACATGGTGAAGTCTAGATAGGAGAGTTATGCCGACAGGAAGGTCCGTGATGTTGCTTACATGGTTGGGGAGAAGGTTTTGCTCAAGATTTCACTCATGAAGAGTGTGTTGAGGTTTGGGAAGAAGCTCAAGTTGAGCCCTTGGTATATTAGGCCTTTTGAAATACTTAAGAAGATTGGAGAGGTGGTTTATGAACTTGCTTTGCCACTTAATCTATCGGGTATTCATCCAGTGTTTCATGTATCCCTGCTACGGAAGTATGTCGGGGATCCGTCTCATATTTTGGATTTCATTACAGTGTAGTTGGACGATAATTTGATTTATGATGTTGAGCTAGTGGCCATTTTAGACCGACAGGTTCGAAAGCTGAGGTCAAAGAATATAGCGTTAGTAAAGGTACGATGGAGAGGCCAACTCGGAGAAGCTACTTGGGATATTAAGCGGGAGATGCGGAAAAAATATCCACTCCCATTTGAGACTCTAGGTATGATTCTAAACCCGTTCGAGGATGAACTTTTGTTTAAGAGGGGGAGAATGTAACGGCCCGATCAGACGTTTTGAGCATTATAACCATGTTCCCCTATTTATTGCTCAATTTATGTTTTACAGTTATTTATGACTTACCAGGTTAGTTGGTTCGAGTCCAGAAGGATTTCGGAGTGAATTGAGATACTTAGTCTCATAATTGGACACTTAAGTTGGAAAAGTTGATCGGATGTTAACTTATGCGTAAACGACCCCGAATTGGAATTTTTATGGCTCTGTTAGCTCTGTTGGGTGGACTTAGAAGGGTGTCCGAAGTTTGATTTGGAGGTTCGCAGTTGAATTAGACTTGAAATGGTGAAAGTTAAATTTTTGGGAAGTTTGATTGGAGAGTTGGCTTTTTGATATCAGGGTCGGAATTTCATTCTGAAAATTGGAATAGGTCCGTTATGTCATTTATGAACTGTGTGCAAAATTTGAGGTCAATTAAACTTGATTTGATAAGTTTCGGTGTCGTCTGTAGAAGTTGGAAGTTTTAAAGTTCATTAGTTTTGAATCTATGTGTGATTCGTGTTTTTAGCGTTATTTGATGTGATTTGAAGGCTCGACTAAGTTCATATTGTGTTTTAGGACTTGTTGGTGCATTTGGTTGAGGTACCAGGGGCCTCGGGCGAGTTTCAGATGCTTAACAGATCAAATCTTGTACTTAGAACAATTGGAACTTGCTGCTGCCTACTGATGCAGACACACCTGCGGAAATTGGCTCACAGGTGCGAGGAGTGAAATGTATAAGTGGCTAACCCTTGGGGTGTATAGTGGTTGCATGTGCCAAGATTTTTCCGCACCTGCATGGTTGCAGACATGATAAGGGCTTCGCAGAAGTGCACCCACATGTGCAGAGTTAGGGAAACCTTTCTACAGAAGTGGGATGCTTATATGCTAGCCCAGGCTCCGCAGGCACAGAAATGCCTGAGTAGTGTTTAAAAATGAGGGTTCCATTGGAATTTTCTTTTTTGGTCGGAAAAGCTTAGGGTTTTACTTCAAATCATCCTCGAGTACACTCGTATTGAAGGGGAGTTACAGTTCTGCGAGAAATTCAACTGAAATTTTGCATCGATTCAAGCTGGGGTTTTTGCAGTATATACAATGCCTTAATTCTTGGGGTTTTCAAAGGAAGGCTCGTAATATCACTCTAAAATACACACTTTAGGACTATTTTGATATATCTTAGGGTTTAAATCGTATGAGTTACCTGTTTGCATGTCATTATTTTTGAAGCTGTCCTCAAATTGTATGAATAAGGATTTCTTCGGTTAGTTGTCTCTAATTAGTACATACTATGGGTAGTACTGGTGATAGTTTAGTTTCTACACCTGATGGATTTGCACTATAGTTTAGTTTTTACACCGGAGGGATTTGCACTTTTTACACTCTATCCCTCTCATCCATTATATGTCTATCCCTATGATAGTCCTGGTAGCCAATTGGTACCTGTGCCATTTGATGGCCATGGTTTTGTGCTTTGGAGAAGCAGTATGCTCACTTCTTTTTCAGCCAAAAATAAATTAGGGCTTTTAGATTGTAGAATCATTCAACCTAGCCGTAATTCACCTTATTATCCCTACCGGGAGAGATGCAATGATATGGTGAAAGCCTAGATCTCCAATTTTGTATTTCCAGATATTGCTACTAGTATTATGCGCTTTAGAATTGACAAAGAAGTTTGAACTGAGTGATTTGGACAATCCAATGGATCCAAATATCTCTAGATTCAGAGAGAAATAAGTGGTACTGCTCAGGGATCTTCAGACAATTCCACATACTTCACCAAACTTAGAAGCCTTTGGGATGAGTTGAACTTCTCCTATATAGGGCCTATATGTTCTTGTGGAGCCCTTCCCAAGTTCATAGAAGATCAACAACTTTTTCAGTTCTTAAATGGGCTAAATGACTCCTACTCAATTGTGAAAAATGCAATAATGATCATGAATCCCCTGCCACCTATCAGCAAGGCTTACTCTCTCCTACAACAGGATTAACGTCAAAGGGAAACTCCATCTACTACTCCAAATTTCTCAACTAATCATGCTTCTTTCTCTATTTCTTCAACTCATAATACTACAAATTGAACTATCACACAGAAGGTCAACTTTGATTTCAGGAAAAATATGTCTTCTATTTCTTACAAGTATTGCTAGAAACCTGGTCACACTGTGAACAAGTTCTACAGGCTACATGGGTTCCCTTCAGACTTCAAGTTCACCAAAAATAAAAATTTAGCCTCCTGTGTTCAAACTGATATTCCTTATGGTCTGCAAAATATTCCTACATCTCAATCTTCTGACTAGTCTTCTCATGGAACAAGTTCAAATGTCTTCTGGTAATAGTTCAAAGACTTTTCTTGCTGAGAACTCTGGCTTTGCGCACTTTGGCATTTTGTTTACTACTTATGCTGTTGATTCTGATAATTCTTATGTATGTGCAACTTCTCAGTTAGGCACAAATCCTTGGATATTAGGCTCAGGGGCAACTAACCACATGACTCCAAATAAATACTTACTTCACAATCTTGTACCCTTACCTAAACTTTTCTGGTTACCTTACCTAATAGATATAAAGTTAAGGTAATGTCAACTGGTTCACTACACCTTAGGCATGACATCACCTTAATGTTTTTCTTGTGCCATCTTTATACTTCAATTTGATTTCTATACATCAATTGATTTCTCAATTGGATTGTATAACTGTTCTTACCAAGTTCAAAGTGTTCTTTACAAGGCCCTTCTCTGAAGAGGCCACTGGTAATTAATTGTTAAGGCTACTGGAAGGCTAACTATCTTCATCTTGATACTGATTTGTTTCCTAATCCAGATCTATTTTCTTTTTCTAGTTCTGTGTCATGTAATAAGTCTGAGTCCACCATTTCTTCTATAAATATTATTCCATATGATCAAATACCCATTGTAAATAAAATGGATTTGTTTTGTCATCAAAGATTAGGTCATATGCCTTTTCATAGAATGAAGTCTATTCCTTTCATATCTGATAAAGTTTCTTCTAAGCAATCCTTCATTTGTTAAATATGCCCAATGGCAAGGCAGAAAAGGTTGTCTTTCCCTGATAGTCAAATCATTCTGCTATCCTATTTCAACTAGTACATATTGATGTTTGGGGGCCTTATAACTCTAAAACTTACAATGGTTTTATATACTTTTTAACATTAGTTGATGATTATAATAGAGCCACCTGGACCCATCGATTATCTTGTAAAAGCAATGCCCTTACTATCCTTCAAGCCTTCATTTCCACGGTTAAAGTTCATTTCCATTCTTCTATTCAAACCTTCAGATATGATAATGCCTTATGAACTTGGTACCAGTCATGAAGCTGCTTCTTTCTTTTCTAACCAAGGAATTCTACATCAAACCACCATTCCTCACACTCCACAGCAAAATGAAATTGTGGAGAGGAAACATAAACATCTCTTAGAAGTATCTAGGCTCTTCTTTTTTAATCTAAATTGCCTATCAAGTTTTGGGGAGACTATGTCTTGATTGCCACCTACCTTATTAATAGAATGCCTTTAGTCATTTTAAACATCTCTCCCTTTGAAAATCTATATGGTCACCAACCTCCTTATGCTCACCTAAGGTCTTTTGGTTGCTTGTACTTTGCCACTTCTCCCAGAATTGGCAGACACAAATTCCAATTTAGGGCCATTCCTAGACTCTTCCTGGGTTATCCTTGTGGTAAAACGGGTAATAAACTTCTAAATCTCTCTACTTCTTCGGGTTTTTACTTTAGGGATGTTGTGTTCCATGAACATGTATTCCCTTTCAATCTTCCATCCATACTATTCCTTCTTCTCCTTCTCCACATTTTGTGGACCTTCAATCTACATCTTCCTTTTCTCCACCATCTTCTACCAATCTTCCCACTTTTCCATGTGACATATGTTCCACACCTTCACCCAGTCCTCCCTTCCTTACTATACATGTTCAAGCTATCAGAAAATCCACTAGGACTGTCATCCAACCCTTTTATCTCAAAGATTATATCTATTCTTCTTTCCTACCCCTTTTTCCTATCCCTAACCTTTCTAAGGTGTCCCAAGCTGAGCTACATATGCATTAGCCTTAGTTTTACTAGCAGGCACATCCTACTTGGCAAGAGGTCATGCTAAAGGAATTTCAAGCTCTTGAGTCCAACCAGACTTAGGACATTGTTTCTCTCCTTTCATAAAAGGTTATTCTTTGTAAGTGGGTTTACAAGATTAAGCAGAGGGCAGATGGTTCCATTGAGAGGTACAAGGCAAGGTTGGTCATGAGGGGTGATACTCAAAAAGAGGGTATTGATTTTACTGAAACCTTTTCCCCCCTTGTTAAATTGACCACCATCAAGTGTCTCCTTACTTTGGCTGTTAAAAGGCTGAATTGTTTATCAATTAGATGTCAATAATGCTTTTATGCATGGTGACCTTCATGAAAAGGTTTATATGAAAATTTCTCCTGGTCTAGATATCCCTTCTACTTCTGCCTCTCCTCTTTTGGCTTGTAGACTCAAGAAATCTTTATATGACCTCAGGCAAGCTTCCAGATAGTGGTTTTCTAAACTATCTGAAGCACTGCACTTTAAGGGCTACATTTCTAGTCTCAATGGCTATTCTTTGTTCACCAAGTTGTATTTTGGTTCTCTTATACCCAATTTAAAATCAAGGACTTCACAGTTCATTACTTCTTTGGTTTGGAAATCTCCTCTACTCTTTAGGGTTATCTTATGACTCAGTCCAAGTACACCACTGACCTCCTAGCTGAGTTCAACTGGCAACATTTTTCTCATGTGTCCACACCCCTTGATCCTTCTATCAACCATCATTTGGATATGGGTACACATGTTTCTGGTTGTAGTGTGTATAGAAGGCAGATTGGGAAGGTTAATTTTTTACAACATACTAGGCCTGGCATCTCTTTCTCTGTTCAACATCTCAGTCAATTTCTTCAACCTTCTCAGGTTCCACATATGTTAGCTGCACTTCATGTTTTGAGGTATCTCATGAATGACCCTACACAGGGTATTTTACCTTCCAATTTTGCTGACATGTCTCTTATGGGATTTTCTCGTTCTGATTGGGTTTCTTGAATTATTTCTCGAAAGTCAGCCAGTGGTTATTATATCACTCTTGGTGGCAATCCTATCTCTTGGAAAAGGAATAAACAACCCACTATATCCCTGTCTTTAGCAGAGGATGGATATAGAGCTCTGAGGAAAGCTGCTGCTGAAATAGCTTGGCTGATCAAACTGCTGGGTGACCTTGGCTTGCCCATTTCTGATCATGTCCCAACTAAGTGGGATTATATTATGTTGCTATTATTGTTGTTGTTATTGTTGTTGTTGTTCTTGTGTATTGTGATAGTCAGGTTGCTCTACATATCACCAAGAATCTAGTCTTCCACGAGCGACAAAGCATATTGAAATTGATTGTCATTATGTGCGTAAATGTCTGCATGTTGGACTTCTTTCTTTGCACTTCGTCTCCCGTGCTGATAAATTGGCTGATATCCTGACCAAGGTTTTAACTACGCAGCTCCATTATGGTATTCTTGGCAAGATTGGTGTTTCTTCACCCTCAAGCTTGAGGGGGGATATTAGAGCCCAATCTGGTAGTCCTTCTACATAACAGACCCAATAGACAATTGTATAGGATCCGGGCCCAATTACATATTACACATTTTATTTTGTACATTATACATCTTATGGCTGTAAATATATATACTCATTATTGGGATAAAGAATAACATATGGTTATTTTCTCTTTTACATTTCTCTCTATCTCTCTTTCTTCTTCTCGATCCTTCTAGGGTTTTCTGGTGCCTTTATTCTCCATAGATCGTCTGATCTTCATCCCAACATAACAAAACAGTGACACAATCTTCGGGCCAATAAGGACGAAAATCAAGACTTGGGAGCAGATGAACCGTGATTGGGAGTTTGGGACAGCCCATTCACTTCGGAAAAAGAGCATACATCCGGAGCACTTGTTACAACCAAAACACTAATGCAAGTGCACGTGATCATCAAGTAATAGAGTAGTGAGTAGAGTATCGTTTCCACGAAGACTTATGATTAGCTGCTGACTGATTCAAACCCAATTACTTTATCTATCCAAGATTGTTTTTTCACAAAATCGAGATGTACTTGTTATACTACCTAACTATCAAGAAATAATCTAACTAGAGCAATTAACCAAACGAATAACAAGTTCAATAATCAAACAATATGAGAAGATATTCCAGGGTCACGGGTTAGTTGACAATCGTATTGTGTTTTGGCTTAAAACAACTAATTTATTTATCTGGATTGTTGATTGACATGGTTTATATTACTCATAAGAATCTGTCGAGTTCTTACTCGCCTATTCAAGCTAACTCAATGCCTATATGTCTATGGAATTAAGATTAACAAGAACGCATTTACAATTTCTATATTCAAACCAAGCAGGGCAATTGGGTATATGTCTATCCCAATTGCGAATCCGTTCCCTGAGGCCCGGGTTCAAGAACCTACTCTATTTAATTCTATATGCAATCTAGAATTTCCACTTTCGAGTTCAACTCTGGATTCATAGATAGTATTTCACTGTTAGCTACTCAGCAAAATAATTAAAAGCAAAATTAAATAAACAATCCAATTTGACAAACCAACTTTATCGAATTAAACGTCAAACAACAACTTTCATGTTTCGCCCATGACCCCAGAATAATGGGTTTTAGCTTCTCATAGCAACGTAAAGATAATCTATGAAAATATTCATCATGGAGAATTGCAAGAAAAAGAAGAAATAAAGAACTATGATATTTTTGGGTGATCTCTCACACTTGTGTTTCTCGCCCAAATACTCTCCAAAACAAATCTGACCTAATGTGGCCGAATTCCTACTTTTTATAAGGGTTTGACACCAAGTTTTCCTGACTTGACACTTTCGTTCCTGGCTTTTCCGCATTCTGCCGCGGTCCCACCGCGGTTACACCGGGACCGCAGCCAAATAGGCTCTCTGAATCTGCAGCTCTGCTCTGCCGCGGTCCTACCGCAGTTACGGTCTGACCGCGACAGGCAAAGTTCAGCACTGCTTTTGACTTTTCACTTGGTGCATTTCTTGGACATTGTTTGATTAGCCTCCTTTTCTCCGTAGTTGATCCAAAACTTGCTCCATCGACTTCTTTCATTGGATATAGCCTGCAAAGCATGAAAAGCACTAATCAGAGCATTTGGTTATCAATTTTTTTACAACAAATCTATACAAAAATATGGTTCTTTAGGGTCTAATTATAGTCTAATTCACCTATTATCAACATCCCACACTTAAATATTTAATCGTCCTCGAGCAAGTTGAACAACACTTCCAGGCCTATTCATTAGATGCATTACCCTTTTTATGTCACACCTGCTATTATGAAAGAACAACTTAAGTAGTGCAACAACCACACCTCAGATGAAGACTTTAATATCATGCCACACTCATGCTTACTCTATGTATACTCTAACAGAAGTGTAGATTTGCTTTTTCTTCCCGAGTTAAATGCCCTCACATCACATTTTTGAGAGAAGTTCCACACACATGAAATCAAACAACAAGGAACCGTAGATAGAAAGAATCACTCACTCTCAGCAAAGAACATTCATATGCCATAAGCTTGCCCTTAGTGTAATACTCTACTAATCAAATTGCTCAGTCTAAGATTAATAGGGTTTCATTTGGTTGTAATGTAGGCTACGGGACGGGTAAGATACATTTAGATATAAAAGTGACTGCACCTCCCTAAGCACTTTAATACATACATTTTATCAATTAAAACTCATCCTTGTGTCACCCCAAAATTCCACCTTCATATCAATATAACTACCCCATTCTTCTTTAAGCACACTTGCATCAAGAGCCACCACTTATCTTGGAGTTTTTATGTTTATAATTTTTTTTCTTTTTTCAATTCAAGTGGCTTTGTTTTTCAAAACAGTACACATTTCTCCTTATTCAACTAGTTCCACTCGAAAGCCAAACCGACCACCCCACACTTTAACTTTTACAAGGTTCATAACAATTCAAGTGCTCATGAGAGGTGAAAAGGTTCAAATAGATGGTTAATTCAAACAAATGGGTAAGGCTTGTAATGTGGTTGCCAAAGAAAAAGGATTATAGGCTCAAAGGGGTTAACTATGGTAATATGTACAGGTGGATTCATGATTATATGGGCTACACAAAGAAATGCCTAAATCATCTCTAAGACCAAACAACTTCTATTTCGCTTTTCACACATGCGGGGCAAGTTCTAGATATCACATTCAATCATAGAATACATGTATAACCTCACATACACTTGGCATATAACTCAATCCAAATTAGTTTGTCAACACATTCATATGAGTGTTCAAGCAAGACAAGGTGTGCAAAATTATGGCATAAGATTAAGAGTCTACACATGAGCCTAGGCGTCGCACCCTCAAGTTCGTTTTAAGTATTTGCAGGTATGTACACCATGGGATGCATTCTTGCCCAACCCATCTTAGCCCAAAAAAAAAAAAAATTCTAAGGGTCCTAAAATCTATTAAAGAAAAATCTACCTAACCCGGTTAAAAAAAAAATCCTTGGAAAAGAACCGAGGCACAAAGAAAAATCGCGGGGGATTATTACTACCTAAAGAAGCTAAAAGATATATTTTTGTATTTTTTTTTGTTTAGACTTTAATCCCTCAAGAAAACTGTCTAGGAGATCCATCGTCGGAAAAAGTCCAAATTTTTCAAAATTTGAAAACAAAAATTACTAAACTAAGAACGAGTACTATAACTGAGCTAACATAGCACAGAAAGTTACCCAGACAATCTCCTCACCCCACACTTAAAATTTTGCAATGTCCTCAATGCACACTAAAAATAACAAGAAGGTAAAAGATACTCCCAGGTAGGCCAAAGGCCGAAGCATTAGCAGCTCACGGGATACTCAGACTTCTCCCAGGTACAATCCTTTGTGCGGTCACCCCACGCTTATTTCAACCACATAGCTCACTTTTGCATACTTCCAGTGGCTTTTCTTCTATGCTCATAATCCTACAAAGATATAAAAAATTAAATAAAAATAATAGAAAGCAGTAAAGTTGGGTTGCCTCCCAACAAGCGCCTAATTTAACGTCGCAGCATGACGTGAATCACTTTTTGCCTCCACCTCGAACTTATGAATTGAGCCCCCAATTTGGCTTCAATCTTGTTGCTATGCTCTAGGGGTGGTGAGACAAATTTAACAGGGCCAAGCAACCAATATCGTGTTCTACACTTTTTGGCTTTCAAATGAGGTATGTAATTATGTCTCTCTGGCATGATAAATTCCAGAATATAAGCACCCAGGTCCTCGTACATTGGCTCCCCCAAAGGCTCAGATGACTCGATTTCCATGTCATCATCCAAACACAATGTAGAAAAATGTATGGAATGAGGAGCAGTACGCCCTAACTCTAGAATTGTATCACTAGTTACATCCTCATATGTACACACACTAGAGTCTTCAAATATGACATTATCTACTTCCTCACATGACTATAGAGTGCTTTCCTCAATGTGGACATCATTAATAAAAGTACGCTCGAATGATTGATTCTCCAATTTTAGCTCTTCGAATTGGCGTATAAGCTCATTTTCAGTTTCACACAACTTAGAACTATTTTGTTGGATGTTAGACGCATCAACCTTTGCAATCAATGAAGCTCCCAAGTCGTGAATAGCAGTGCCAAATTTTTCGATCTCTTGTCCTATTTTAGCTCTTCCTCTATTAGGTCTTGTATCCCATATGTAATTTTCTCACGTTGAGCCTCATATATCTCCAATCTTTCAGCTTGTTCCACCAGCCAAGTTTGACTCAAAATCTCCTCTTTTTTAAAATTTTCCTCTTGCTGGTACTCACTATCTTCATTTAATTATTCTATATTGGCCTTCATTCTTGTGATTGTTGCCCTTATTCTGTTCATATCTTTTTTGAGTTCATCCTGTTGCTCTACTACTTGCCTTAAAATATCCCTAATATATGCATCAAGTTCCATATCCTGTACTTCATTGGCCCTATCAAACTCACAAACATCATTAGAAAGATCATAATAAGGGCTCAGAGAATGATGAAAAGAATTAGGACAACAATCCCAGTGGTCATCTTGACCACCACACATATTACAAATATTTCACTCAAAGGATTGAGATTGTGTACAACTCGCTCCGGGGAACATTCTGATAATTTTTCCACCAGTGCGGTCCTCCACAATATGGACAAGGATCATCAAAATAAGAATAACCATCATTCGAATAACTTTCATTCCAAGATGCCATGTTAAAATAAATAAAAAAATATTAACTAAACTAAAAAAAAAATGAATAAAGAAAAAAAGTATTCAATGTCTAATCTAAAAGAATAGTTAATTTCTAGTCCCCGGCAATGGAGCCAAAAACTTGTTGCGACTAAAACACTCACGCAAGTGCACGTGATCGTCAAGTAATAGAGTAGTGAGTAGAGTATCGTTCCAACAAAGACTTATGATTAGCTGTTGACTGATTCAAACCCAATTACTTTATCTATCCAAGATATTTTTTTCACAAAATCGAGATGTACTTGTTGTACTACCTAACTATCAAGAAATAATCCAATTAGAGCAATTAACCAAACGAATAACAAGTTCAATAATCAAACAATATAAGAAGATATTCCAGGGTCACGAGCTAGTTGACAATCGTATTGTGTTTTGGCTTAAAACAACTAATTTATTTATCTGGATTGTTGATTGACAGGGTTTATATTACTCATAAGAATCTGTCGAGTTCTTACTCGCCTATTCAAGCTAACTCAATGCCTATATGTCTATGGAATTAAGATTAACAAGAACGCATTTACAATTTCTGTATTCCAACCAAGCAGGGCAATTGGATATATGTCTATCCCAATTGCGAATCCGTTCCCCGAGGCCCGGTTTCAAGAACCTGCTCTATTTAATTCTATATGCAATCTAGAATTTCCACATTTGAGTTCAACTCTAGATTTGTATATAGTATTTCACCGTTAGCTACTAAGCAAAATAATTAAAAGCGGAATAAAATAAACAATCCAATTTGACAAACTGTCACACCTCTTTTTTACGGCGCTTACACCCCGGCGTAAGGGATATAAACATAAAAAGAGTTTTTCCAATT
>MU708573.1:136142-167613 GCA_026770625.1 Nicotiana glauca | reverse complement strand
CCCCCTATTTATAACCTGAAACAGACCTTTAAGGTCTGCCTTGAACTCCCCAGCCCTTACTGCCCATCCCCCCTAGATTCCCATGCCTTAAGACCTCTTCTTGATGCAAACTATTTGGTTTCCCACCCTTGTCCCCTATTGTTTTATTCAAGAGTTATGGGTGCCTTATAGTATTCAAATTTATTCCCATGATGTCATGGGAACACCACTATTTTTAAAACTTAGGGTTATTTTAATGGCCAACTGGACAGCCCTCTTGAACTAATTAAAGCAGACCCTATTTAATTCCAAACTGCCCTTAAACCCCTCGAAATACTGCCCTTGCCTAAGCTTCTTAAACCAGTATAAAACCCCTTAAAATTTTCATTAACACTGATTGCTAATCACCCAACTTATACAGCTATAAACCAATCCTATTAGTCCAATTCAATGATGCAAGGCAGTAAGGTCTAATTATCAGAGAGTATCAGCCTAACAGGGAATGAGTTGATCACATTGGGCGCCAATCCTGATCAACTCAAACCCATTGAAACCATCAAACTGAGCATCTTCCGGCTCAGTAAGAATTAATACAGAGGCAGGGCTGGTTGGTAATTATAAACAGGAGTGAACCAAAATGCCTATTATCAGCCTCCTTAGTTTTCAACTAATTTTAATTGACGACATTTACTTAGTCGTTGCTATATATACACACGAGTAACAAACAAAACAGCTATACAGAATCAACATAGTAATTCATGCTTTGGACAAACAGGTGATTTTACGACACTAATTATGTTGACGATATTATCAAATCGACTATATGGCACATAACCTACTCGCTTGTGACTAGCAGAAAAAGCGACCAAATAAAAGGTCCTGATGGGAGATGAGCAGAGTAGTCGGATACTAAAGGTGAAAAATTAACTAACATAAAAAAACCAAAATGAACAAATAACAGCTAACACCAAAGAGAACCAAAGAAAGGGAAAATTACCTCAAAAAATCCAGAACACTCGAACTTGACTGGAACTCAAAAAATTTGAAGCCCAACGGACCTTAACTAGGGTGTTCTCAACTGAAAATACCCAAGCTAAGGTCTATCGGACCTCAAACGTCTACTGAACCTACTGGAGTCCCCACTTAGATTTCTAGGGTTCACAGTCGATTTGGGGTTCGTGATTTCCTGGTCAAATTCGAACCAAACCAAACTCGGTTTGGATATGAGGAAGGTCAGGGGAACACCTGGTAAGAATTTGGGCTTGTTTGGGGTAGTTTAGTTTTCTGCTCGAATCTTCAAATTGATATTCGAGAAGATGCAGTTTGATTCGAGGCTAATGGTTCATGGATTTGGATTCAGGATGGTTGAGAGGTCTTAGGGTGTTAAGGCGGAGGTCAGGGGCATCGTTGCCGCCGGGTTTACGGCGAGGGGGAAGGGTGGCGGCTGGGGCTAGGGTTCTTGATTTCGTCTCTGAGGTTAGAGACGATGAGAGACGAAATAGGGGGGGTCTGGTTCAGGGGCGTGGGGTGCGAGGGTGATCTTATATAGGGCGTGGGAGACGGGATCCTGGCCGTTGGATCAAGTAAGATTGATGGCCAGGATCTCTTGCCTTAGGACGAACGATGTCGTCTCATTTAAATGAGACTGGGTCGGTCTCAGAGATGAACGGGTCGTCATGAAACGGGTTTCGAGGGGGCCCTGGGACCGTTGGATTAACGGAGATGAACGGCTCAGATTGAGTGCCCTTAAACGGCGTCGTTTAGTTTAATGAACGATTTGAACTGGACCGTTAGATTTGTTCGATCAACGGTCCAGATGGAGGGCCTGGAAACGACGTCGTTTCGACGTCTCTGAGACCAGCCTCCTGTGGCCTGGGCGAGACGCTGGTTTTGGGCTTGGGTTATTTGTATTTCTAGCCATTTTCCCACTTTTCTTGCCTAGACAATACTAATTTAAACACACTTTATCAAATTAAAAGAGATGAAAAATACACACCTATTAATTAATATACTAACAAACAATGCAAATCACACATTTTAACTTAACTCAAACGACAACAATGCAATAATGCATATATTTTTTGTAATTTTTCTTCTAACCACTTTATGGTTAATTAATTTAAAAATGCATGCAACACGTATTTTTTGTATTTTTAATTAGTTCAAACAAATAAACACACATACAAGATGCTAAAGAAAGACAACACACAATCCACAGAACTCAAATGCGATACAAAACTATTTTATTTTATACTTTTGGAGTAGTTGTCGTGAGAGCAAAAATTACGTGCTCACAGTAAACCAAACAAAGAATGGACTAAAAAATAAACACATAGGTGAGTGGCAGAAATTAAACAAAGGTAACATACCAGTTGCAGAAGAAGCAAGCAAATAAAAGCAGGATACTTTCAAGCCAAGCCACAATCAAAAAGTGCCTTCATGCTTGTGAGTTCAGAGAACTTGAATGCTTAAAAATCTAAGTGAATTTGAGAGTAAGAAGTAATGACTTGTTCGTGTGTTCGAACTACCTTTGAAAGAGAAGAACTACATGTATTTATAGTTTTTTGAAAACGAGTAAGAAGTGTGGTAATAAGCCACAGACATGGAAACAATCACTAATCATATTCAATTACACATGTAATTTCCCTTAATTAAGGGATCACTTGTTAACGGGCAGGGATAAGTTTAAAAATAAGGAAAGAAATCAATTTAAGAGGTAGACTGATTACTGCCATAAAAGGAGTAGTAAAACGAGACATCAAGTGATTAAGTCCAAATACAGGAACATACTTATTTTGAGAAAGGATTCAGTAAAGCAAAATAAAGAAAGAAATCAATTAGCCCTTAACAAGCGAATGAAATCAGAATTTCACAAAGGGAAAGTTCGAAAACCAGTCACAAGTTTGAAGACCAATCAAAGAGAGAAACTCAGTATATAAATAAGGTGCACAAACACTATACATGGGAGGCCAAACTATGGCAAAAGGAAACATCGTACAGTAATAGCATAATGCTAGTAGACAACAAGCATTTTTAGCATGATAGTCACGTAGGTCAAGTTTCAGTGACTTAGTAATAGAGAAAAAGATCAGAAGCATGCAAAAGTCAAGTGAAAACCTTTCTGAAAACATAGTCAAGTTTGACAAATAGCAAGAACTCAGAGTCAAAGGAATCATATAAAGAAAAGGGACGATGAAACAAAGGAATTTCAAATCAAGGCGAGCAATTTCAAACAGATGCAATGCACTAGCAATTTCAGGAACTCGCATAAACCCCAAAGAAATTAGGGTTTTTAACACTAAAAGATGATAAACAAATGAAACAAACAACTAATAGTCTCAGATTCTCAAACAAATCCCAAAAATTAAGGTTTTCAAAACCTCGAGATGATAAGAAAATGAATCGAACAAAATATTAGCAAACAGACTCAGAAACCCTAATTTAGAATCAAAAGATTTTTGAAAAGGAAATTTGGGGAAAACACTTGAAATGTCAAATATAGCACAGATCTAGCGCAAATCTAAACAGACAAACGAAAAAGAACCTCGAATAATCTAGGGTTTCTGAGAACCCTAGAAACGAGAAAGGCTTGGAAGAAACAAGATCATATCCGGAGTCGATAAGGTCAGAATCAGGCTCAGGAGGCTTAGACACACTGGAGCAAGGCTGGAGATGGTTGGGAACCTCGAATCGATGAAGGTCTGAGCGAAGTCCCTCGAAGTCTGGCCTCGAACCTTCAGGTATCAAGCACGTGAGAGCAGTAAGAGGTGAGTATAGGTCATCCATGGCTTGAGCGGCTATGAATTCCCGCAATTTTGGGGTTGAAAGCGGCAAAGAGCAATTAGGGTTCTGAGAGAGTTCGAGAGCGTTTGAGAGAAAAGGGAGTTAGAGGTGGCGTCTCTGAAAGAATGGGGTAGGGTTAGGGGTCGTTTGAAATTAAAAAGGAAAGGGGGGACGGTGGCCGTTGATCTAAATGATCAACGACCAGGATTAAAAGGGTTATGGGTTGGGTCGGTTGAATGGGTATTGGGTTGGGTAATTGGGTTTAAATTGGGGTGCCAATTTGGGCTGAAATTGAAATGAAATTGAGGCTAGATTTTAAATAGCCAATTTTCCCTTTTATTTTTATAAAAAGTGGTAATAATGGTTTTAAAAGCGAATTAAAATACTGATTGAACAAATATTACATAAATATTAACTTTAAAATACCGGAACTAATTCTATAGTTATAAAATGCTATTAATCACAAAATAGGCTATAATTGCAATTATATGCAATTTAGCTTTAAAAATGCCAAATAAATTTGTAAAAATATGCAAAAATTGCCTTAATTATATTTTGGTGTAAATGTGAGAATAAAATGATTTATTCACCAAAAAATGATAATTTTAAAAATAATTATTGGATTTTGTTGTATTAAAATAGGCAACTCTTGGGTGTGCTTATATATGCACATATATGCTATTTTGGAAGTATTTTGGATATAAAATTACCTAGGAAAAAATTGGGTATCAATATTCTCCACACATCCTCCATTTATAAGAATAACACATTAAATACAAAAAGAAGTACCTACCACATATGTTTTCACAACATCAATTCACTTAACATAACAAGTACTGCATTAATCACGTTTCGAACTTACAACACTTACACAGGCACCATGGAAGCTCAATTTCTTAGAGGAGGGGGTTTTAGCCATACATTCCTTAGTAAAGATTTCCATAATTCTTACAAAATTTCAAGACTCTTAGCACTTCAATATATGGTACAAGAATTACAAAGCGAACCAAGAATTAGAGACGAGATTAAGATTCTAGCTCGTTTGAGCATATTATCAAACATTGAAGGTGCATTGTGATCTTAGGCCCCTTTTTGAAAGAAATTTCTTCAATATTATACCCCAATTGTTGTCTCTTTAGTTCTCATCCTCCCCATACCCCATTATCTCTTGTGCATGCTAGATTACTAGCCCTTATACCCATGTACCCACTTGCTAATTACCAATTTTAACAGAAATTTCGAAATTATTGATGAGGGTACAGTTCTTACCTCTTAGGATGAAGACCTAGTAACTTTAATTGACAATCTTCAAGGATTTACGGCACAGATTTAGAGAGGACTTAATAANTCTCTCTCTCTCTCTCTCTCTCTCTCTCTCTCTCTCTCTCTCTCTCTCTCTCTCTCTCTCTCTCTCTCTCTCTCTCTCTCTATGTCATGAAATAACAGAAAAAATAATCTATTAGGGTGTTTTTAATGGGATAGGGTTGGGTTTTAAAAATTAGAAAATAGGAGCCCGACTCAAATCTGCGATCGCAAAGTTGACATGCGGCCCGTAGAATTGACCGCAAAAATACTCCCAAAATCTGAACACACTGTCTGGGTATGCGGCAGAAATGCGGTCCACATACCCGTTCTCCGGTCGAATAATGCACTACAGAACTGCCCCTTACAAAATCCCAAGGGTATTATGCGATGACTATGTGGCCCGCATATCGATTATGTGATCAAATAATTGGCCGCATAGTTGACCTTAATTTGACCAACACACTATTTCACTCTGCGGTGACTATGCGGTCTGCATAGCTATTACGCGACTGCATTCTCTGTCGACGCCCCCTTTTTCTCTAAAGTGAGATCGGGTTTATCACATTTGGGAGGACAACTCTATTCCCTTTTGGGAATTGGGTTTTTGGAGGTTGAAGAGTCGCCACCTAATGATTAATTGCATTAGGACACTAAGGGTTTTGAATTTGAAAACCAGAGTTCGGGTAAGTGCTAGAAATTATCTCGAGGGGAAGGTATTAGGCACCCCTCAAGATCCACTAGTGTGGTTCCCGGCCATGCTGCAATTGTGACTTTAAATGCAAACAACAAGTAGACAAGATTACAAACCCAAAGAGGGATTTTCACATAATGGTTGCAAAGAATTAAGGAAATTAAAGAAACTGAATTTTGATAGAGGAAGCAGTTTTATAATCTTGAATAAAAGAGTAAAAAGAGAAATTTTTACATAGTTGCTACGAGTAAAAAGTAGTTTAAAAGCTGAAGTTTGGCAAAAATAAAATGGACAAATAAGGGAAGGGGTCCAAGGTTTATACATAATATGGATCACCCCACACAACACCCGGTAACCGTTTATACACGTGGTGTTATCGCTTGGTCATCATATACATATCTACCCTTTCCCACCCCACTAAGGTATTAAGCGTGAAATGGTATCGTTACCTATAACATGCTATTACCCGTCCTAATCCTATCAGTCCCGGAGGCATTTGGGACTTCTAATCCTATCAAGGGAAGGAATTTTTGGGCATTTTCAAGCGTTTAGAAAGGTAAAAATTCTAATGCGTCAAACAAAACACATAGGACAGTTATGGGGTACACATAACAATTAAAGGCTCAAATAAGCCTCCTCAGAATCACGAAAATATAGTTTAGCATGCCTTACATATACTGATTAGGTCTGAATTAAACTTAAATGTTAAGAGAACTGGTTCAACCCATATTTTTAGACAAGAAATATGTATTAGGTCCGCCGGGCTGCTATTATTGAAGCCTGATGCAGTTACAGCTTTTACCCTAAGGCTTGCCTAGGTCAAACATATAGACATGATATGTAATGGTTTCAGAAAATAAGTAAACATGTTACAAAAGAGTTGCCAGTTTTAATAGAATAATACAAGTTATGCAATTTATAACGCGTTATTACTGATAGATTACCTTAAAACGAGTAAGGTAATTCAGAATTGATTGACAGTTCCTATATGCATGTTTTCTAGCGTTGTTAATTTAAACACTTTTATAGACATGGAAGAAAATGCAGAAAACATACAACATCATATCTAGGTGTTGCATTTCATTATGAACGCGACATCTGATTGCATTTGGTTATTAAGACGTATAAACATGTTTGCCTAATGAGGAATTGATATGCAGGAATCAGAAAGGACCTATAGGCATATTTTATACATGCAGAAATCATATAGACATGGTATCTATATGAGAACATGCTGAAATTAGAAATCCTATAGACATGGTATATATATGAAAACATGCTGAAATTGAAGAAATCCTATGGACATGGCATCTACATGTGAACATGCTGAAATTAGAAATCCTATAGACATGGTATCTATATGAGAACATGCTGAAATTCAAGAAATCCTATGGACATGGTATCTATATGAGGACAAGCTGAAATTAGAAATCCTATAGATAGGTATCTATATGAGAACATACTGAAATTAAAGAAATCCTATGGACATGGTATCTATACGAGGACAAACTGAAATTAGAAATCCTATAGACAGGTTATTTACCCCTTTTTTCATACATGGTTACCATCCCCTTTCTTCACTAAACCCCATAAGTTATTACAAATTATTACAGACCAAATGAATCAGGCATAAAAATAAAATTACATCAGAAATTTAAGTTGCATCCAAGGAGCCTAATTCAGACTCGATATCTAACAATATGAGATGAACCAACTTCCGGGATCGATTTTCGAAGCCTTTGTCTTATTTGGGATGTGTCAAAGTTCCAAGTAACTTCAAGAGTTCCAGGCAGTGCTTACACCCCAAATGTTATTGCAGAACAGATTAAGGTGCAGTGTGGAAGTGCCAGCCCACAAGTGTCCAAGTTCGAAGGGAACTCAAGGTTCCAAAAGGAAGGCTCACAAGAGGGGGGCAGGACTTAAGGACTCGGAGTAAGTATAAGTGCAATGAGAGGGAATAAGGGGGGAGCCAGGGCAGGTTAGTGGTCATGTCTAGAAACTGGGCTGCTAGCACACCCTTGACCAACTTGTCAGCTCAAAAAATTAGAAAGTTAGGACCTTTTGAAGGTCAGGTTCAACCATGGACAACAATTCACATGCTGCCAGGCTATACCTAAACTCCATACACATAAGGGAATAAGGGAATAGGAGATTGAAAGAGTCTAGGATCCAAAGGACCCGGTCGTAATCCATGATAACAACTTTGCATGTTGCCATGTCTTAAAATACAACCCAAACACATAAATAGAATGAGGATAGGGATTCATTGCAACAACAGATAGCAAGACATAAGTATTTCTTTATTTTTTAAGCTGAACTCTATAAAGCTGTAAAAAGGAAGCTTGTAAGTAAACACATTGTATTTGATGCTTGAATAAAAAGTAGGACATACCAGTCCAGAAGAACAAGTAGGGAGAAGCAGTAGATTTGGGGAAGCCAAATTACAACCAGGAAGCAAGAGTGTGAGTTTTTAGAAGAGAGTTGATGATTTTAAAAATCGCCTATGTGTTAATGAAAGAGCATGGTATTTATAATTGAAAACAGGTATAGCAAATAAGGCAAGAATCATAGTTTAGTAATAATTAAGGAACTATGTACCAATTAAAATCAATCAGCCCATAAACTCCATTAAATTAAGGAGTCCAAATTCAAACGGTAATGGGCAGAAGTTATTTAAGGAAGGAGATCAAGTAAATATCTCGTGCAAGGCATGCAAATAGGGGTAAATACATAGTGGTACTTGATTTACAAAACAAGGCAAGGGAATCAATAAAATAACTAGTAAAGAATCCCATTGAAAACCTTACTCGAGTCAGAAAAGAGGTAAAGGAAAGTTTTAATTTAGGAAAATATAGTAACAATCAAATAAGCAACATTAAAGGGATTCAAAATCAATTAACAGTTGGCAAAACATTTGAAATAGAAGTTCTCGTATAAAACACATAGGCATGTCAAGCAAGAGGTTTTCAAAATCACAAACCTTGAAAAAGGTTCAAATTCAATTCATAAACTCGAAGTGAGTCTGAGAGTTCAAGGTTTCAAAGTAGAACCCTTGTCCAAACATAAAACCAAATTAGCCAAAGAAAACCCCCAAATCTTAGGGTTTTTAAATTTGAATTTGAAACAGAGATGAAGAGGCAAACCATTGAGATAGGCTTAGAGACTTTTTCAGAGTCTTATGAAAAACATACAAGCACAATAGCAAAGAACATAGGAACTAGTACAGGAAACAAGTTTCAAGAAAGCTTGAAAATTAAACGAGTTCAGGTAGTGTAAACTTAAAGAAACAGTCGATAAAACACATCTAAAAAGAATCCAAGAAATGTCCGGTAAAGGCAACCAAAGGACTAAGCTCAGTAGGAAAACACAGTAGAGAAACATATCAGATAGACATATGAGAGCATACATGAAAAGCTTCATAATACAACAAATATAAGAACACACGAAAAGGCATGCGAATCAGAAAAGAGCAAATAAGAACATAGCAGAGGTTGATTCTCACCAAGAAAAGGAGAAGAAGAAGAGTCAGGAATATTTTAAGAACTTTCCAGAAACCCTAATCGAAAAGAAGTGCTTTTTTAAAATAAAATCGGAGAAAACGTTTAATCAACATAAGCGACCGTGCAAACGTGTAACATATCTAGAATAATCGGAGAGAACCTCGATATTTAGGGTTCCAGATGAACCCTAGAGATGAGAAAGGCTTCGAAAATACTCGATCTAAGCCGGATAATGTCATAAATAGGCTCAAAAGAACAAGAGCCTCCGGAACAAGGCCAGAGATGGCCGGATCTTCGAATCAGTGAAGGCCTGAGTGAAAACCCTCGAGGTCTGGCCTCGATCCTTCGAACAACAGGCATGCAAAAGACATAGGAGGTGGGTATAGGCTGTCCATGGCATGAGAAGCCATGGACACCGGTGAAATTATGGTGGAACAAGGTAGGGGAACGCTAGGGTTCCGGGGAGGGCTAGAGAGAGTTTGAGAGATGAGAGTTCAAAGGTGGCATATCTGATAGAATAGATTAGGGTTAGGGGGTATGGAAATTAAAAAGGAAAGGACGGCTCATGGCCGTTGATCAAAATGATCAACGACCAAGATTAAAAGAGAAACCGAGCGGGTCTGAAAATGGGTTATGGGTTTGGGTTGGAATGTGAAATTGGGTCGTTTGATTAGGGTGGAATTGGGGGTTAAATTTAGGCTACAATTGCAATTGGAAATGGCTATGTATTAAATAACCAATTTCTCCCCTATAATTTATATAAAAATAGTTAAAACGATTTTAAAAATGAATTAAAAGAACTGAACTATTTAATAATATATAAAAAATTAATCTAAAAATACTGGGAATAATTTTATAATTCTAAAATGCCATTAATCATAATATAGCCTATGATTTCAATTTTATGCAATTTTAGTTTAAAATATCGAATAAATTTGTAAAAAATATGCAAAAATCACCTTTGTTATATTTTTGTATAAATATGAGGATGGAAATAAATTATTAACAAAAATGGTAGTTATAAGAATAATTACGGGATTTTGTACTGCTAAAATAGATAATAAATCGAGTTTACGAATCTTAGAAAATTAGGGAAAAATACCAAAACTCTTGGCATGCTTATATATGCATACACATACTATTTTGAGTATATAAAATACATAGGAAAAAATTAGGTATCAACAGCTGTCCATCTTTACCAGGGAAGGATGAAAGAGTTGTCTGGTAAAGATATGATGACCAATTTTGACCGAGAGAGACAACTTGCAAATGGTTTTGACCGAGCTCTAGTTTCTGAGCTGCCTACATATCCCTGGTTTTACAGGAATAAGGGCATATGTAGTTCAGGATACATCGACGGAGTATGCCGATGGAGGTTTTTGAAGAGACGAGCGCAATATTTAGGCTGGGAAGGGTGGTCAGGGACTGATGGGTTGTGAGAATCAGAGCGATATCACTCCTGCTGTAATGGCCGTTACTAGCTGATGTACCTGCAATTGAGTAATACAAGCATATCGTGCGGAATTTTAAAGGTGATGCAAGTTCCCATTGGACCATGAATGTTTTCTTTGGACAGTTAAGATGACATCCTCAGACCATGACGTCCTGGGCCATGAAGCGCATAATAAAGGATTCACATGCTATGAAATGACGTTCTCGGTCTATGATAATGGTGCCTCCGAACCATGATGCCTTTGAATAATGATGTACAGAATATAAAGTTGGGTCCCCGGACCATGGCATAGCATTCTCGGGCTATGAAGATGGTGCCTCTGAACAATGACGTCCTTGGACGGTTTGGCGGTATTTCAACCCATGAAATGCAAGATTTGGCAGTATTTTAGCCAATGTGAAGGATAAGTCCAAATGGCGATATTTCAGCCGATAGAAATTTAAATAAAGCTAGCGATGTTTCAGCCGATGTAGAAAATGTAAATGGCGATATTTCAGCCGACATAAATTTAAATAAGGTTGGTGATATTTTAGTCGATGAAAAGATTTAAGTAAAATTGGCGATATTTCAGTGTAGGGATCTAAATAGAGTTGGCGATATTTCAGTCGATGTAGAGATTTAAATAAAGTTGGCGATCTTTAAGCCATGCAGATGGAGGTAGAACTTAACCTCGAAAGGCATAATGGTAGCCTTATGCAATGTAGAGAAATGCAGGATGGAGGTAGAGCTTAACCTCAGAAGGCAGAATGGTAGCTTTATGCAATGTAGAGAAAAATGCAGATGGAGACAATGCTTAGTCTCGAAAGGCAGAATGGTGGCCTTATGCAGTGCAGAGAAATGCAGGATGGAGACAGTGCTTAGTCTCGGAAGGCAGAAAGGTAGCCTTATGCAATGCAGAGAAAAATGCAGATGGAGACAATGCTTAGTCTCGGAAGGCAGAAAAGTAGCCTTATGCAATGCGAAAAATACATGATGGAGGTAGAGCTTAACCTCGAAAGGCAGAAAGGTAGCCTTATGCAATGCAAGAATGCAGATGGAGATAGAGCTTAGTCTCAGAAGGCAGAAAGGTAGCCTTATGCAATGCAATAAATGCAGGATGGAGGTAGTGCTTAACCTCGGAAGGCAGAAAAGAAGCCTTATGCAATGCAAGAAATAAAGGTGAGGAGTAACAAAATTTCTTAGGTGATGGATTATGGTCGGTAGTTAATCGTCAGTGTGGTTGCTAAGAATGTCATGCGCGGATAGCACTTATAAGTCGGCGATGATTTTGAGAGTCGTATTCCAGAAAAATATGAGTTCGGGGGTGCCTGCATCCAAATAAAAATCTTAAGTTTTGTAAAGGGGAAGGTTAGTTCGTCTTCCCGTGGACCTCTCTTGTCCTACTCGACTCTTGCTTTTATTGGGGTAGCGTCGCTAAACAAAGCAAATTTGATAGTAGCCATGCATGACTTAGCAAAATAATAAAAATATGATGTAAATACATAATAGGTAAAATGGTTTTAGATGAACCGATGACTGCGACACGGTTCAAGATATTGCAACCTCTTTTGCTCCGGAATTTTGAGGGTCCTCCTCAAAATTCTGCCCTAGTTTACTAGGCTGGTGCTTCTAACGGCTGTGCATGATGATTGGCAAAGATCAACTTCGGAATTTTGAGGGTCCTCCTCAAAATTCTGGCCTAGTTTCCAATATCGGGGGAAATGAAAATTTTATTGAATTGTGACCGAACCTATAAGGCTACCTATGTATCCCCTCTTAAACGGGCATCAGGTCAAGCTTAATTCAAATTACATCATAAAGGAATCATAATGGTTACACATAGTATCACTTCACTGCATCTGAATTGATCGGTTTTGGCCAGACTTCTGCATCCATTTCTACGAGTATGAGGGCTCCCCCGATTAGAACCCGGTGAACCATGTACACACCTTTCCAGTTAGGAGAAAACTTTCCTTTGGCTTCGTCTTTGTGCGGAAAAATATTCTTCAGTACTAACTGACCTAGTGTGAATCGTCTTGGCTTGACTCTCTTGTTGAAGGCTCTGGTCATTCTGTTATGATAAAGCTGACCATGGCAAACTGCATTCAGTTTTTTCCCGTCTATAAGGGCTAGCTGCTCGTAGCGATTCTTTACCCATTCTGCATCTTCAAGTTCTGCTTCCCGCATAATTCTTAGGAAGTGAATCTCTACTTCGGCTGGGATGACTACCTCGGTACCGTAAACTAGCATATAAGGAGTTGCCCCAGTTGATGTGCAGACTGTGGTATGGTATCCCAATAGAGCAAATGATAGCTTCTCATGCCACTGTTTGTGTTTTTATATCATTTTCCTCAGTATATTCTTAATGTTATTGTTGGCTATTTCTACAGATCCATTCATCTAGGGTCTGTAGGTTGTAGAATTCTTGTGCTTAATCTTAAATGTCTCACACATTGCTTTCATCAGATCACTGTTGAGGTTGGAACCATTGTCAGTGATTATTGACTCTGGGAAGTCGAACCAGCAAATGATACGGTCGCGAAAGAATGAATATGTGTCCGTTTGATACGGCAAGCTCGATAGGTCCGATAACATCCATTCCCGAAGTGGCGAACGGCCATGGTGAGCTTGTTGCATTGAGCTCGTTAGGGGGTATCTTTATCATGTCTGCATGGATCTGGCAACGATGGAATTTTCGAACATACTGGATGCAGTCTGTCTCTATAGTCATCCAGAAATAACCAGCTCAGATTATTTTCTTGGCTAAGACAAAACCATTCTTGTGCGGTCCACAGGTCCCTGCATGAACCTCCTCCAACAACTTGGATGCTTCCTTTGCCTCGAAACACCTTAGTAATCCCAAATCAGGAGTCCTCCTATACTGGATTCATCCGCTGTGAAAGAAGTGATTGGATAACCTCCGCAGTGTGCGCTTTTACGTAGTGTTTGCAAGTTCTGGATACTCTCCCATTGAGAGATATTTCTTAATGTCATGGAACCATGGTTTTCCGTCCGCTTCTTCCTCGACGTGAGTATAGTAAGCAGGTTGATCCTAGATTTTTATCGGGATTGGATCAATGAAGTTCTTATGTAGATGTTGAATCATGGATGACAGAGTGGCCAATGCATCAACGAACTCATTCTGAACTCTGGGGACATGCCGGAATTCTGTCTTTGTAAACCTCTTCCTTAACTCCTGTACGTGATGCAAGTATGGGAGTATTTTGGAATTCTTGGTTGCCCATTCTTCTCGAACCTGATGTATGAGCAAGTCTGAATCCCTGATCACTAGTAACTCCTGAATGTTCATATCAATGGACAACTTGATCCCTAAGATTCAGGCTTCATACTCGGCCATGTTTTTGGTGCACGGGAACCTGAGTTTGGCGAACACCGGATAATGTTGGCCTGCTTCTGATACTAGGAATGCTCCTATGCCAACTCCTTTAAAGTTTGTTGCTCCGTCGAAAAACATTCTCCAGCCATCATAGGATTCTGCAATGTCTTCTCCTATGAAAGAAACCTCCTCATCGGGAAAATACATCTTTAGAGGCTCGTATTCTCCGCCCATGGGGTTTTCGGCAAGATGATCGGCTAGTGCTTGTCCTTTGATTGCTTTTTTTAGTCACGTAGACAATATTAAACTCACTCAACAGAATTTGCCATTTGGCCAGCTTGCCCATGGGCTTGGGCGTCTGGAAGATGTACTTCAGCGGATCTATCCTTGATATGAGATAAGTGGTATAGGCATAGAAATAATGCCTCAACTTCTGAGCTACCCAAGTCAGAGCATAACAGGTGCATTCTAGCAGGGAATATCGAGCCTCGTACGGGGTGAACTTCTTGCTAAGATAGTAGATGGCTTGCTCCTTTCTCCCCGTTTCATCATGTTGTCGCAAAACACAACCAAATGCAACATCCGGTACTGCAAGGTAGAGCAATAACAGTCTACTTGGTTCGGGCAGAACTAGAACTGGCGACATTGATAGGTATTCCTTGATTCTGTCGAAGGCTTTCTGACAATCATCAGTACATTTGGTGGCAACGTCCTTCTTCAACATCTTAAAGATAGGTTCACAAATAACAGTGGACTGAGCTATGAACCGACTGATGTAATTGAGTCTCCCCAAGAAACTCATAACCTCTTTCTTGTTCTTTGGAGGTGGTAATTCTTGAATGGCCTTGACTTTTGATGGATCGAGTTCTATTCCCTGTCGACTTACGATGAACCCAAGCAATTTTATGGTTGGAACCCCGAAAGCGCACTTGGCGGGATTTAGTTTTAGGTTATACCTTCTCAATCTGTTGAAGAACTTTCTTAAATCTTCCATGTGGTCAGTGGCTTTCTTGGATTTGATGATGACATCATCTACATACACCTTGATCTCTTTGTGTATCATGTCATGGAAAATAGTAGTCATGGCCCTCATGTAGGTGGCCCCAACATTCTTTAATCCAAACAACATCATCTTGTAACAATACATCCCCCACGGCGTAATGAAAGCCGTTTTCTCCGCGTCTTCTTTGTCCATCCATATCTGATGATACCCAGAAAAACAATTGATAAATGATTGCAACTCATGCTTGGCGCAGTTGTCAATCAGGATGTGTATGTTCAGCAAGGGGAAGTCGTCTTTCGGACTGGCCCGGTTGAGGTCCCGGTAGTCTACACAGACTCTAACCTTCCCGTCCTTCTTCGGCACTGGCACAATATTGGATACTCCACTACCCTGAGGACCTTGGCTTTGACTTGTTTGGTAACTTCTTCTTTGATTTTCAGACTCATGTCTGGCTTACACTTTCTGAGCTTCTGCTTTACCGGCGGACACGTCGGATCCGTTGGCAGTTTGTGAGCTACAATAGATGTACTGAGACCGGTCATATCATCGTATGACCAGGCAAATATGTCCTCATATTCTTTTAAGAACTCTGTGTACTCTTCCTTTTCTGATGGTGACAAGTGAACACTGATGCGTGTTTACTTGACATTCTCTGTATCCCCCAAGTTGATAACCTCAGTTTCGTCCAAGTTAGACTTAGGTTTGTTCTCAAAATCCTCAATCTCTTTAACGATATCTTCTGGTATCTCATCCTCTTCTGAGTCTATGTCCGTTTGTTGCGTTATCTCGTTGCATGTCACATTCATTGGTTCATCAAGATAAGTAATAGTAATGCTGTGTAAAGTAAAGTAAATGGCAGAGAAAAAGAAATAATAAGAGCGAGATTTATATAAAAACTGAAATGCTTCGATAAATGCCAAAAATTGTTTTGAACAACTGAGCTCTTTTCAAAAATTTAAAGATAATACTGAAGGGAAATCAACGAATGAAAAAGTAAAAGATAATGCATAATTATTTGTTCAGCCTTGCTACCCCGAATGTCTCCGGGCCCTGGTGGTTCTAATGGACCAATTGTTTAGGCGCTCTCCTCGGTTCACTACCTGTATGGAAGGGCCTTCCTCCCCTTCCTCCTGGAGAATGGTGTGTCAGTCCATATTGCTATCTTCCAAGAACAGGTTCTTTATTGCTACTAATGCTTCATCTTCCTCTAACCCATATATGATGTCGACCGGTTGGAAAGTCTATTCCAGGTGGGGTATTGGGTGCTCCAGTGGATAGTAAGGTCCATGCCATGGCGGCGACAAGTTCCTGAATTCCTGCCAAGTATATCCATACCCTAACCCGAAAGTGGTGCCATGATTCTTCAGCTCGATAGGCTTGGTGATTCCCCGGAGATTCTTGCCGAGCCCTTTACCAGGTTCATACCCTCTCCAATTCAGTATGCTTTCTATTTTATTTATCCCACCATTTATCTTTATCCACGACGTTGACTCGCTTAATGCGGTGGTAAGTTTCTCCTCCTAGCTTCCTTCTCCCTTCCATCGCTGCGATAGTTTGGCGATTGTATATGGGGTTACTCCTGTCATAATGAAAAATCACCTCTTGGTGATTCCACTCGAACTTCATTGCCTGGTGCAGGGTTGATGCTACAGCTCTAGCAACGTGGATCCAAGGTCGTCCCAGTAGTAAGTTGTATGATGCCGGGATGTCTATTACTTGAAAACCAACATCTAACCAAGTTGGCCCTATTTGTAGACATAAACTGATCTCCCCAATAGTGGACCTTTGGGAACCATCGAAAGCTTTGACGTTGATAGCCCCATCCTTGATTTCATGTAGACTCTTCCCCAATGTTCTGAGGGTCACCAATGGACAAATGTTGATGTTGGATCCTCCGTCAATCAAAGTCTTGGTGATGAAATAGTCTTCACATTGCACAGTGATGTGCAACGCTTTGTTGTGTCCTAAACCTTCAGGGGGCAACTCATCCTCTTGGAAAGTGATCTTATGACTCTCCAATATCTTCCCGACCATATTTTCCATCTCTCCTCCAATCATATTGCTGGGTACGTATGCCTCGCTCAGTATCTTTATTAGGGCTTTCTTGTGTGCCTCGTAGCTCTGCAGCAGAGCTAGAATGGAGATCTATGCTCGTGTTTTATTTAATTGATCAACAACTGAGTATTCTTTCACATATATCTTCCACCAGAGATCATCAGGCCCAGTTTCAATAGGCCGTCCAGAGGCTTGCTTACTTGATTCAACTAAGTGCTCCGGAGCATAAATTCTGCTAGTCCTGGTCATACCGTGTGCTGCGATTGCTTCTTCAGACTTAGTTTTTCCTTTCCTTCTTGCCTCGGTGGTATAATCCCAAGGAATGGCCTGTGTCTGGAATGGCGTTACTATTGACATCTCTACAATAATGGTCACTCTCGTTTTGGGTGGCAACATAGCAACTTCAAATGGTACCTTCGGAGACACAAACTCCACCTCAATCGGCTATGCGGTCTTTTTGGATGACGATGTTTCAAACTTGAGAGGCACAAACATGTTTACTTTAGCATCCCCAGAGGGCTGGATCTGGACTACAATTGTATTCAATGTGAAGGTTGGTTTCTTGGGCTCGTCACCTTCGGCAATTAATCCAATTGACCCTTTGGGGTCCCAATCATCTTCTACCTCGATCATGTGCACACCACCACCCTTATGATCAGGCAAAGGATTGTATCGAACATTAGGAGCATGTTCTTTGTCCACGATGATTTTGTTGTCAATTAGAGCTTTGATTTTGTCTTTCAGAGATTGGCACTCATCAATGGTATGCCCTTTCATGCCGGAATGGTACGCACAGGTTTTATTTGGATTGACCTACTGGGAAGGATTTTCTGGAGTTATGGCAGGGATTGGGGTGACATAACCGGATGCTTTGAGTCTTTCATATAGTTGGTTGATTGGCTCGACGATGGAGGTGTATTTCTTGGGAGGTCTACGGTCGAAGTTAGGGCGTGGCCTGGGGAAATTTTCGCGGGCATGAGGTGATTGGTAGTGAGTATTATAGGCTTGGTAGATGCGTTCATATTGGGAATATTTTGGTGAAGTAGGTTGGTATGCGGGGGATGGAGATGGTTGGTAAGCGGGTGATGGAATTTGGTAAGAGGGCGGAGGTGCTTGGTAATTGGGAATAGGCTGGTATGTGAGAGGGGGTACTGGGTAGTCTTGGTATTTTACTAGAGACTTGGTTCTTTGTGAGACCATTACGGCACTCACGTCCTTTTTCTTGGATATGACACCAGATTGTAGGGCTTTGTTAGTGTCCTGCAGTGCCTCGAAATTAGTGACCATACCGCTTTTAATGCATTCCTCAATCCTTTCTCCTAGCTTGATGATATCGGAGATTTTCCGGCCCTCTATCAACATTAACCTCTCATAATACTGCGGATCCTGAGCTCGGACGAAAAATCAGTTCATTTGTTCTTCCTCTAAGGTCGGCCTAACCTTAGCAGCCTCGAATCTCCATCGAGTAGCATACTTGCGCAATGTCTCAGTGGGTTTCTTTTTCAGATTCTTGGTGTAGAAGATATCTGGTGTATTTTCTGTATTGAACCTGAACCTGTCCATGAAATCAGACGCCATTCCAACCCAGCTCATCCACTTCTTGGGATCTTTGCTATTGTACCAAGATAGAACATCGCCTTTCAAACTTCTCATGAAGAGTTTCATGCAGATCTTCTCATCTCTTCCTATGCCGACCAGTTTATCATAATATGTCCTCAGATGGACTCTAGGATCCCCGAGCCGTCAAACATTTTGAACTTGGGAGGTTTGTACCCGTCGGGAAGTTCAACGTCTGGCTGAATGCAAAGATCCTCATAATTTAGCCCTTCAATGCCTTTGCTTCCTTCAACGCCCTGGACTCGGCTAGTCAATTTCTTGAGCTCGGTTGCCAGGTTCTTGATGAGAGAGTATTTGTCATTAGACTCTAGTGTGTTTGTAATGGGTTAAGTGTATTGTGGCTTGGTTTCCATATATACGGGAGTGTGGTGTGGATGATCATTTAATGGTTCAGGGATGAGGAGTGGAGCGTTGTTATGACATGTGTTGCGATTTTGATGCGTAGCGGGTTGTTTCTGCGGCTTTGAGGTGTTCTGTGGAGGTATGGGGTGTTGAGCTTTGGGAAAGTTGATGTCTGGAGTCGTGAGGGAGAATGACAGACTTGCCAAGTTCCGAACTTGGTATAATTCTTCTTGAAATTTTAGTAACTTTTGTTCGAGCTGAGCCGTACTTTCTTTGGATACCTGAACACCCTGAGGAACCTCTACCCTTTCAGCTGAGTCATCCTTTCTGATGTTGTTCACGTTCTTCATTTTTGCTTTGTTCTTGCTTTTGATAGGACTTGGAGGAGGAGGAGGTGGAGGGCCCTTTGATCTTGTGGAGTAGGATGACGATTCCAGAATGCACGAACTAACCTTTTGGGGAGGGGAATAAAAAAAATAAAAGTAAAAACAAAAATGGTAGCAAGTTAGTACGAATACTGAGAAAAATATTGCAATATTAAACTATAGTACAAGAATATAAATCATGTCCTAAATTGGGTGCCTTGTTGTGCCCGAGGTAGGCCTAGCGACAAGTCGATTTGGAGAACTTATAATGCTAAATGCCTCGTTTTCTTGATAAAAATAAGACGAATCCCAAAACGACACTAAAATTTCATAAAGTAAAATATCACTAATGGCCATTGGCCTTAATACATTTCAAAGCGAAAAAAGAAAAGAAACTCCTAACTATTTGGTCCTAGAAGGACCTTCCCCAGATTCGGCATATTTGGCTCCATCGAACAGTGTCACCAGCTCACGTAATCCCAGCAACAGATAAACCCTAGCCGAATGTCCTCTTTTATTTCCCTTGGCGTTTTGGCAATTCTCGATCCTCCGGATGAACTTCCCTGTCAGCTCTACTAACCCTCGCTCCAAATGCCCTAGTCGCTTGTTGGCTCTGACAGCCATATCCTTCCATTCCTCGATCAACTTTTGATTAGCCTCTTGAATATCCTGATGCTCACTCTCGCACACCCTGATTCTTTTGCGTAACTGATTGTACATAACATGTATCTCAGCCCTTTCGTTGATGACCCTGTGACCTCGAGCAGACCCGGGCTGTCCTAACCCAGCATGAACTTCTTCTAGCCAACCTGGATAGTATGAGGTGTAACCGACATGATATCTGTCAAGCTCTATGGAATCCTTTTCCAGGATGATCTTACTGTTCCACATGTGTTGAGCTTGACATTTGTATTGGCTATCGTCGTCTTGGTAGTCAGCCCTAAAATGACTCATCTTTTTGACCTTTGGTACAACTTGCATTCTCCCTACCTACCTCATGACTCAGAGAGGGACATAGGGATAAGTCCCCCTCAGACCAATGAGTATAAGAAATGGAGCGTCCCGAGAGCGGATGATGAACTCTCAAGTGGGGAACCATTCGAACATCCATTGCACCTTGTGTTCTTTCAAGCTTTCAAATAGCTCTACCCATCCTCGAGCATCCCCCGGCCGAGCAAACATGTCAGGCATATAGTTCATTCTATTGGGATGGTGAATGGATATATGATAATTCCACGGCCTTCGCGGAAGCTCTTGACGGTATCGACCCTTTTGGAGATGTTCTATAAGCCATAGTTGGAATAATAAGTTGCAACCCTCAAAATGATTGGCCCCTCATTGACAATTTTTCAAAGCTCGATAGATCTCCGCAACAACCATAGGCACTATGCTGAAATGTTGCCCTTCAATCCCCTCCATTAGTGTCTTGGCGACCATGGCTAGTCTGGTGTGGATCCTAGCCTTTTTCATGGGAAACACTATCATTCCCAGGAAGCAGAACATGAAGACGAAAACTCTCCTGTGGATATGCCCCAATGATGTGAGGGTGAATTCATATGGATAGGTGCGATAGGACTTGCTATGACCCTACCACTCGTACAGATAGTCGAAAGGAACATAGGAATCCTTCAAACAAGTCAAGTCTAAATGTTTCTTCAACCCCATAATTTTGAAGAAACACTTACCATTGCGGTTTTCTGGCATGAGTAAACCCGGAGTCTCCCAAGGAATACCGGCTAACCCACCTATTTCCTCGAGCAATGGTGTCATTTCAAGGTCCCCAAATCGAAATACTGATCTATCACTGTCCCAGAATAAGGTCGCAGCCTCTATGATTTTGTTGTCCGGCCGAATTTCCAAAAGAGAGGGTAAGTTTCCCAAATATTTGCGGACAAGAGTCTGGTCACTGGAATGAAGGTCCTCCCACCATCTTAGCAACCTTGGGTGAATATTGGTTACCATGACGAATCTGGGAATTTCGTGCCTTATTTTTTGCAAAACAAAGCGTTAGTCCCTCACCCCCGCCGGACTCGACTATTTAAATCAATAATTTGCATAAACATCATTTAGTCCTCCAAATAAATGCACAGAGTATGGTGTTGTCCGTTTGGGTTCCCGGGGAACCCAGTGGACTTTAGATAAGGCTATCTTAAAGAGTCATTATGTGGACAACATAACTGACCCGACTAGTTTTGATAGTGATGCATGAATAGTTAAATAGAATAAGGTTTCTATGGGGTGCTAGACCGGTACCCTTGGGCGGACAACTCAAGAGGAAAAGGCACGGAACCTTCGACTGCACCGTTGATCGACTGGTTTTACCGCAAATACGCCTTTGCCAAAATTTAGAGGGTAATAATATTGGGAGAGCGCAACCACTCATCAAGCATTGCTATGTTTTTTGTTTGGCACAAGTGGAATATGATGTCAAAGATGCAATTACAAAAAATGAAACAAATTGTCACGTATTTTCACGTTCATAATGATTACAATAATTTCCCAAAAATTACAATGGTATTGAAGGAAGGTAGTAAATGAAAGCAGTAAAGAAAAAGAAACAAAAAGCCAAGTTAGTTTCGAATAAAGACATTAAATAAAGAAGTAAAAGATAAAAGAGCAATAAATTCACATATAACATGAAGTGGTAAAAGCCTAAAGAATTCCCCAGCAGGGTCTCCATGCTATCGACGCCCCCTTTTTCTCTAAAGCGAGATCGGGTTTACAACATTTGGGAGGACAACTCTATTCCCGTTTAGGAATTGGGTTTTTGGAGGTTGAAGAGTCGCCACCTAATAATTAAGTGCATTAGGACACTAAGGGTTTTGAATTTGAAAACAAGAGTTCGGGTAAGGGCTAGAAATTATCTCGAGGGAAAGGTGTTAGGAACCCCTCAAGATCCACTAGCGTTGTTACCGGCCATGCTACAATTGTGACTTTAAATACAAACAACAAGTAGACAAGCAAGAATTACAAACACAAAGAGGGTTTTTCACATAATGATTGCAAGGGATTAAGGAAATTAAAGAAACTGAATTTTGATAGAGGAAGCAGTTTTAAAATCTTGAATAAAAGAGAAAAAAGAGAAATTTTTACATAGTTGCTGCGAGTTAGTAATAGTTTATAAGCTGAAGTTTGGAAAAAATAAAATGGACAAATAAGGGAAGGGGTCCTAGGTTTAAAAATAATATGGATCACCCCACACAACACCCGGTAACCATTTATACACGTGGTGTTATTGCGTGGTCATCATATCCATATCTACCCTTTTCCCACCCCGTTAAGGTATTAAGCACGAAATGGTATCGTTACCTATAACATGCTATTACCCATCCCAATCCTATCAGTCCCGGAGGCATTTGGGACTTCTAATCCTATCAACGGAAGGAATTTTTTGGCTTTTTCAAGAGCTTAGAAAGGTAAAAATTCTAATGTGTCAAACAAAACACATATGACAGTTATGGGGTAAACATAACAATTAAGGGCTCAAATAAGCCTCCTCAGAATCACGAAAATGTAGTTTAGCATGCCTTACATATACTGATTAGGTCTGAATTAAACTTAACGTTAAGCGGACTGGTTCAACCCATATTTTTAGACAAGAAATCCGCATTAGGTCCGCCTGGCTGCAATTATTGAAGACTGATGCAGTTACAGCTTTTACCGAAAGGCTTACCTAGGTGAAACTTATAGACATGATACTACTGGTTTCAGAAAATAAGTAAACAGGTTATAGAAGAGTTGCCAGTTTTAACAGAATAATACAAGTTCTGCAATTGATAATGCGTTATTACTGATAGATTACCTTAAAACGAGTAAGGTAATTCAGAATTGACTGACAGTTCCTATAGGCCCCCTTTTATAGAAATGGAAGAAAATGCGGAAAAACTACAACATGATATCTAGGTGTTGCATTTTATTATGAACGTGACATCTGATTGCATTTAGTTATTAAGACGTATAAACATGTTTTCCTAATGATGAATGGATATGCAAGAATCTGAAAGGACCTATAGGCATATTTTCTACATGCAAAAATCCTATTGACATGGTATATATATGAGAACATGCTGAAATTAGAAATCCTACAGACGTGGTATCTATATGAGAACATGCTGAAATTGAAGAAATCCTATGGACATGGCATCTACATGTGAACATGCTGAAATTAGAAATCCTATAGACATGGTATCTATATGAGAACATGCTGAAATTGAAGAAATCCTATGGACATGGCATCTACATATGAACATGCTGAAATTAGAAATCCTATAGATAGGTATCTATATGAGAACATGCTGAAATTGAAGAAATCCTATGGACATGGTATCTATATGAGGACAAGCAAAAATTAGAAATCCTATAGACAGGTTATCTACCCCTTTTGCATACATGGTTACCCTCCCCTTTCTTCACTAAACCCCATAAGTTATTACAAATTATTACAGACCAAATGAATCAGGCAGAAAAATAAAATTACAACAGACATTTAAGTTGCATCCAAGGATCTTAATTCATACTTGATATCTAACAATATGAGATGAACCAACTTTCGGGATCGATTTTCGAAGCCTTTCTCTTATTTGGGATGTGTCAAAGTTCCAAGGAACTTCAAGAGTTCCAGGTAGTGCTTACACCCCAAATGTTAATGTAGAACAGATTAAGGTGCAGTGTGGAAGTGCCAGCCCACAAGTGTCCAAGTTCGGAGGGAACTCAAGGTTCCCAAAGCAAGGCTCACAAGAGGGGGGGCATGACTTAAGGACTAGGAGTAAGTGTAAGTGAAATGAGAGGGAATAAGGGGGGAGCCAGGGCAGGTTGGTGGTCATGCCTAGTAATTGGGCTGCTGGCACACCCCTGACCAGCTTGTCAGCTTAAAAATATTGAGAGTTAGGACCTTTTGAAGGTCAGTTTCAGCCATGGACAACTATTCACATGCTGCCAGGCTATACCTAAACTTTATGCACATAAGGGAATATGGGAATAGGAGATTGAAAGAGGCTAGGATGCAAAGTACCCAGTCTTAATCCATGACAACAACTTTGCATGTTGCCATGTCTTAAAATACAGCCCAAACACATAAAGGGAATGGGGATAGGGATTCATTGAAACAAGAGATTGCAAGACATAAGTATTTTTTTTAAAGCTGAACTCTATAAACCAGTAAAAAGAAAGCTTGTAAGTAAAAACATTGTATTTGATGCTTAAATCAAAAGTAGGACATACCAGTCCAGAAGAATAAGTAGGGAGAAACAGTAGATTTGGGGAAGCCAAATTACAGTCCGGAAGCAAGAGTGTGAGTTTTTAGAAGAGAGTTGATGATCTTAAAAATCGTCTGTGTATTAATGAAAGAGCAGGGTATTTATAATTGAAAACAGGTGTAGAAAATAAGGCAAGAATCATAGTTTAGTAATAATTAAGGAACTATGTACCAATTAAAATCAATCGGCCCATAGTCTCCCTTTAATTAAGGAGTTCAAATTCAAACGGTAATGGGCAGAAGTTATTTAAGGAAGGAGATCAAGTAAATATCTCGTGCAAGGTAGGCAAATAGGGGTAAATACATAGTGGTACTTGATTTGCAAAACAAGGAAAGGGAATCAGTAAAATAACCAGTAAAGAATCCCATTGAAAACCTTACTCGAGTCAGAAAAGAGGTAAAGGAAAGTTTTAATTTAGGAAAAATCAGTAACAATCAAATAAGCAACATTAAAGAGATTCAAAATCAATTAACAGTTGGCAAAACATTTGAAAGAGAAGGTCTCGTATAAAACACATAGGCATGTCAAGCAAGAGGGTTTCAAAATCACAAACGCAGAAAAAGGTTCAAATTCAATTCATAAACTCGAAGTGAGTCTAAGAGTTCAAGGTTTCAAAGTAGAACCCTTGTCCAAACATAAAACCAGATTAGCCAAAGAAAACCCCCAAATCTTACGGATTTTAAATTTGAATTTGACACAGAGATGAAAAGGCAAACCATTGAGATAGGCTCAGAGACTTTTCAGAGTCTCATGAGAAGCATACAAGCACAATAGCAAGGAACATAGGAACCAGTACAGGAAACAAGTTTCAAGAAAGCTTGAAAATTAAACGAGTTCAGGTAATGTAAACTTAAAGAAACAGCCTATAAAACACATCTAAAAAGAATCCAAGGGAAGTCCGATAAAGGAAACCAAAGGACTAAAACTCCGTAGGAAAACACGGTAGAGAAACAAATTAGATAGGCATGTGAGAGCATACCAGAAAAACTTCATGATACAGCAAATATAAGAACACACGAAAAGGCATGCGAATCAGAAAAGAGCAAATAAGAACATAGCCGGGGTTTATTCTTACCAATAAAAGGAAAAGGAGAAGAGTCAGAAATATTTTAAGAACTTTCCAGAAACCCTAATCGAAAAGAAGTGCTTTTTGAAAGAAAATTGGAGAAAACGTTTAAGCAACTTAAGCGACAGTGCAAACGTGTAACATATCTAGAACAATCGGAGAGAACCTTGATATTTAGGGTTCCAGATGAACCCTAGAGATGAGAAAGGCTTCGAAAATACTCGATCTAAGCCGGATAATGTCATAAATAGGCTCAAAAGACCAAGAGCCACCGGAACAAGGTCGGAGATGGCCGGATCTTCGAATCAATGAAGGACTGAGTGAAAACCCTCGAGGTATACCCTCGATCCTTCGAACAACAGGCATGCAGAAGCCATATGAGGTGGGTATAGGCTGTCCATGGCCTGAGAAGCCATGGACGCCGGTGAAATCATGATGGAACAAGGTAGGGGAACGATAGGGTTCCGGGGAGGGCTAGAGAGAGTTTAAGAGATGAGAGTTCAAAGGCGGCGTACCTGATAGAATAGATTTGGGTTATGGGGTATGGAAATTAAAAAGGAAAGGACGGATCATGGTCGTTGATCAAAATGGTCAACGACCAAGATTAAAAGAGGAACCGAGCGGGTCTAAAAATGGGTTGTGGGTTTGGGTTGGAATTTGAAATTGGGTCATTTGATTAGGGGTAGAATTGGGGGTTAAATTGAGGCTACAATTGCAATTGGAAATGGCTATGTATTAAATAACCAATTTCTCCCCTCTAATTTATATAAAAATAGTTAAAATGATTTTAAAAATGAATTAAAAGCACTAAACTAATTAATAATATATAAAAAAATTAATCTAAAAATAATGGGAATAATTTTATAATTGTAAAATGCCATTAATCAAAATATAGGCTATGATTGCAATTTTATGCAATTTTAGTTTAAAATATCGAATAAATTTGTAAAAAAAAATGCAAAAATCTCCTTTATTATATTTTGGTGTAAATATGAGGATTAAAAACAAATTATTCACAAAAATGATAGTTTTAAGAATAATTACGGGATTTTGTATTGCTAAAATAGACAATAAATCGAGTTTACGAATTTAGAAAATTAGGGGAAAATACCAAAACTCTTGGCATGCTTATGTATGCATACACATACTATTTTGAGAATATTTTGAGTATATAAAATACATAGGAAAAAATTGGGTATCAACATTCTCGACTGCAAAATCGCTCTTTTCTATGAAATTTTATTTCTTGACTTTTTAATGCATAGATCAGTCCAAAGGGTCCGAACCACAGCTCGCAAGCTCGCCACAGATGAATTTTACAAATTTCCATCATGCTTTCCTAACTCGGCACTACGACTCTCGGGTTTAGAGTAAAAATCTTTCACGGGCCTCACATTCTCCCCTACTTAGGATCATTCGTCCTCGAATGAGGGTCAAGGTTTACTCACTAGCAATTTCTTATGCAATCTCAATTTCTCACAATCATGGAATACCTCAATAGCTCTGAATTTGGCTAACTCCCTAAATTTCTAAAAATTTTACCAGAGTTTCCTTTGTATCTAGGCCTATCCACTTGTCAGAGAGCCCTAGAAACATATCCTAACAGCATATACATAACCCATAGACACAACACAACCTGTACAATACTAACCATGGTCGCATAGGAAATCATATAACCAAAATGAAACAGAACAGTTTTACATACATCAAATCAAGGATACAGATTTCATAGGGACCAAATGGATGAAAGCTATTACATGTCTATATAAACAAATGTGGGTACTTCCTTCTCATTTTTTCCTCGGCTTCCCAAGTGGCTTCCTCAACCTGCTGGTTTCGCCATAACACCTTTACGGAGGCAATTTCCTTATTACTCAATTTCTGGAACTGCCTGTCAAGAATGGAAACCAGAACTTCTTCATAGCACAGTTCTTCATTGACCTCAATAGTTTCAACAGGCACGATAGTGGACAGATCTCCTACTACTTTCTTCAACATAGACACATGAAAGACTGGGTGTACCAACGACATCTCGGGTGGCAACTCAAGCTTGTATGCCACCTCACCAATCCGCTGGGTGATCTTGTATGGTCCGACATACTTTGGGCTTAATTTTCTTTTCTTCTGTCATGCGGGAAACCTTCAAGAATACCCAATCATCTTCTTTGAATTCCAAATCCCTGCGACGAACGTCCGAATAAGATTTTTAGCGACTCTGAGCAGTTTTCAACCTTTCCTTAATAATATTGACCTTTTCCATGGCCTGGTGCACAAGGTCTGGCCCTATCAATTCTGCTTCTCCAACCTTGAACCACCCAGCGGGAGAGTTACATCTTCTACCATACAGTGCCTCAAATGGTGCTATTTGGATACTAGAAAGAAAGTTGTTGTTATAAGCAAACTCTATGAGTGGCAAATGATTATCCCAGCTACCTTTGGTATCAAAAGTACAAGCACACAACATATCCTCAAGCGTCTGAATAGTCCGCTCTGCGTGCCCGTCAGTCTGGGGGTGAAAAGCTGTGCTATGATTTACTTGCGTGCCCAAACCTTGCTGAAATTTCTTCCAAAAGTTGGCCGTGAACTGAGCCCCTCGATCAGAAATGATTGAGACTAGAGTACCATGCAACCTGACTATTTCCTTGATATACAACTGAGCATATTGTTCTGCTATGTCGGTAGATTTGACTGGCAATAAGTGCACTGATTTTTTGAGTCAATCAACAATCACCCAAATTGAGTCAAACTTGCACAGAGCCCGCGACCACCCTACCACAAAATGCATATTGATCATCTCCCATATCCATATTGGAATTTCTATGCTTTGAGATAGTCCTCCGGGTCTTTGATGTTCGGCCTTTACTGGCTGACAGTTTGGACATCTAGCCACAAAGTCCTCCACATCCCTTTTCATGTTATTCCACCAATAGACTTCCTTGATATCATGATACATTTTCGTAGAACCTGGTTGCATGGAATACCTAGAAGTGTGTGCTTCTGCCATGATTCTTTATCGAAGACCGTCAATATCTGGAACACATAGGCGGCCTTGGTACCGTAGGGTACCATCATCCATGACAAGGGAAAAAGCCATGGTCTTGTGTTTATGAATCCCCTCTTTCAGTTTTACTAACAATGGGTCATTGAATTGCTTTTCCTTCACCTATGCCACAAGCGACGATTCAGCCCTATTATGCTCAATTACCCCTCCATTATTAGAGTCCACAAGACAAACTCCCAAACTAGCCAGTTGATGAACCTCCCGGGCCAACGGCCTCTAATATACCCCCAAACAAGCCAAACTCCCCATATATTTTCGGCTAAGAGCATCTGCCACAACATTAGCCTTTCTCAGGTGATAGAGAATATCAATATCATAGTCCTTAAGTAACTCTAGGCACCTTTCCTGCCTCAGATTTAGCTCTTTTTGCTTGAAAATATATTGAAGGCTCTTGTGGTCCGTGAATACATCCACATGGACCCCATATAGATAATGTCGCCAAAATCTTTAGTGCGAACACCACTGCCACAAGCTCTAAGTCATGAGTTGGATAGTTCTTTTCATGATTCTTGAGTTGCCTGGAAGCATAAGCTATAACCTTACCATATTGCATTAACACACACCCAAGCCCGATCCTTGAAGCATCACAATACACCACAAATCCCTCTGTACCCTCTGGCAAGGTTAATACCGGTGTTGTAGTCAGCTTTGATTTCAGTTTCTGGAAGCTCGTTTCACAAGCATCGGACCACTGGAGCGTAACTGCTTTCTGGGTCAATTTGGTCAATAGAGAGGAAAGAGTAGAAAACCCCTCCATAAACCTTCTGTAGTACCCAACCAAACCCAAGAAATTATGAATATTGGTTGGAGTGGTAGGTCTAGGCCAATTCTTCACTGCCGCAATCTTTTGAGGATCAACCATAATTCCTTCCATAGAGACGACATGACCCAAGAACGTGACAGATTCAAGACAAAATTCACATTTTGAAAACTTTGCATACAGTTGATGTTGCTAAAGAGTCTGTAGAACTGCCCTGAGGTGGTTAACATGATCTTCTTAGCTTCGGGAATACACAAGAATATCGTCAATGAACACTATCACAAAGGAGTCTAGAAAAGGCTTAAATACTCGATTCGTAAGATCCGTGAATACTGTTGGGGCATTTGTTAGCCCAAAAGACATCACGAGAAATTTAAAGTGCCCAATCCGAGTTCTGAAGGCTTTTTTTGGAATATCCTGCTCCCTTATCTTCAATTGGTGATACCCGGACTGCAAGTCAATATTTGAAAAACACATGGCACTTTGCAATTGGTCAAACAAGTCGTCTATTCTAGGTAGAGGATATTTATTTTTTATGGTGACTTTGTTAAGCTGCCGGTAGTCAATACACATTCGCAAAGACCCATCTTTATTCTTCACAAACAAAATTGGTGCGCCCCACGGTGACACACTCGGCCGGATAAAACCCTTGTCTAGCAAATCCTTCAATTGTTCCTTTAGCTCTTTCAATTCAGGCGGTGCCATTTTGTAAGGTGGAATTGATATAGGTTGCGTGCCTGGCATCACATCGATCCCAAAGTCTATCTCCCTGTCTGGAGGAATCCTAGGGAGCTCATCTAGAAAGACATCCAGAAATTCATTCACAACAGGTACAGACTCAAGGCTAGGTGCCTCGGCATCGGTGTCTGTAACATGGACTAAATGATAGATACACCCCTTCTTGATCATCTTAGCGGCCTGAAGGTAAGAAATAAACCGACCTTTAGGCACTACATTATCTCCCTTCCATTCCACCACGAGCTCATTAGGAGACTCAACCCTCATAGTTCTAGTTCGACAATCAAGCTTGGCAAAACATGAATAGAGCCAATCTATTCCCATTATTACATCAAAATCCACCATCCCCAGTTCAATGAGATCGTCCATGGTATTACTACCACGCACCGTGACAACACAACTTCTATAAACCCGAGTAGCCAAAATTGACTCACCAACCAAAGTAGATACCGAGAATGGTTCACAAAGTTTTTCTGGTTCTATCCCAAATTCCATAGCAACAAAAGGGGTAACATAGGACAGGGTGGAACCGGGGTCAATAAGTGCATACACATCATGTGATTGAACATTAAGAATACCTGTAACAGCATCAGGAGAAGCCATAACAAAAAAAATGATCTATTAGGGTGTTTTTAATGGGATGGGGTCGGATTTTAAAAAATAGAAAATAGGAGCCCGACTCAAATCTGTGATCACAAAGTTGACATACGGCCTGTAGAATGGACCGCAAAAATGCTCCCAAAATCTGAACACACTGTCTTGGTATGCGGCAGAAATGCGGTCCGCATACCCGTTCTGTGGTCGCATAATGCACCGCAAAACTGCCCCTTACAAAATACCAAGGGGATTATGCGACGACTATGCGGCCCGCATATCGATTATGCGATCGCATAATTGGCCGCATACTTGACCTTAAATTGACCAACACACTGTTTCACTCTGCGACGACTATACGGTACGCATAGCTGTTATGCGATCGCATTCTCGACCGCAGAATAGCACTTTTCTGGAAAATATTATTTCTTGACTTTTTAATGCATACATCAGTCCAAAGGGTCCGCACTCCACACTACGAGCTCTCGAGTTTAGAGTAAAAATCTTTCACGAGGCTCACAGGCGGCTAGGGTTTGGGGGTGTTGTAGAGAGGATTTAGGAGATGAGGGATTCAGAGGCGGCATATGG
>MU708573.1:121607-135625 GCA_026770625.1 Nicotiana glauca | reverse complement strand
TTTGGGGGGGGGGGGTAGTTTGGAATTAATTAAGGCAAGGGTAATTGTTGGTCGTTAATTTGAATGATCAACGACCTGGATTAAAAGGGTAAATGGGCGGTTTAATGACACTGGGTTTGGTTCGGATTAAATTGGAATTGGGTTGGGGTTCAATTGGGGTAGAATTTTGGCCATAATTGAAATGAAATCTGGCTAGATTTTAAATAGCCATTTTCCCCATTTGATTTGTAAAAAATAATAAAATAATTTCTAAAAATAAATTAAAGGTACTAAAATAATTTATGACACATAATTAATTATTTAAAAATACCAGACCTAATTTTATGAATATAAACACCGTTAAATCTATTAGGGGGCTAATATTGCAATTATATGTAATTTAGCTTTAAAATTACTAAATAAATTTGTACAAAATATGCAAAAATTCCCTTGGCTATATTTTAGTATATATATAAAAGTGCAATACGTGAATCACAAAAATATATAATTTTGGAAACAATTACTGGATTTTATGGATAAAATAGGAGAATAAATAAATTTAAAAATCTTTTAAAATTAAGGAAAAGTAATGAAGCACTTGGATATATGCATATATGCATACATATACCATTTCGAAGTTATTTTGCATATTGAAAATATATAGAGAAAAATTGAGTGTCAACAACAAAAATAAAGAAAAAATATCAACAAGAACCCGGAAGCCTCGATGCATCAAAGTTCCTAAGAGCTTCAAAAGAACCACGGGCAATGCTCGTACCAAGAACAAGTTAAGTGAAAAGAAGCTAATGGCCTAGGCTTTCAGCCGGCTAGTACAGAATACCAAGCAAGAGAATAGCAAAAACCCCAAATTTTAGTAAAAATCAATTTCAAAGTCTCTCAAAAGGGGAAAAAGAGTGGGTGAAAGTCAAACAAGGAAAAGAACATGCAAATCGATTTGAAATCAATTTAAGAGAAAAATTTGTAAACACTAATTTTTTAGGGAAAGATAAAATCAGCAGAATCCAAACAAAATCGGACTCATATAGTGTAGGATTGAACGTCTGTAGACGAAATAATGCTCAAAATCAAAGATTTGAACCAATTTGCTTGGGTTTAGGAAGATATTGCTTTCCATGTTTAGGCAAGCACCTAGGTAACATCACAAATGGACAACCAGTAGCGAGAGAAGACCAATAAGGTAAGGGAATCAGTGATTAATTCCATATTAGGGCCAGATTCAGAGAGATTGAGATGTAGCGGCTAGGGTTCGTAAGAGAAGAGAGTAAAGAGTGTGTGAAGGCGGCTGGTGAAAAGAAATGATAGGGTTAGGGGTGTGTTAATTCAATTAAAACGAGATAACGAACAAGGGTCGTTGATCTTGAGAGATCAGCGGCCAGGATTTAAAAAATGAGTGGGGCGGGTAAAATATAACGGGTACCGACCGAGTTTGGGTTAAAGGGTTATTTGGTCTGGGTTGGGACTATTGGGCTAAGGTATTGGGTTGGTTCTGGTCCGAAAATTAGTTAAAAATTGTGTTGTTATTTAAATACCCAAATATTATCAAAAATGATTTATAAAAAATACTTAATAAATAAATAAAAATATTATTTATACCTGATATGCTTGAAACAATAATTTTTTATTATAAAAAATATATAAAAAGCTATTTTGACATAAATAACATAAATAGAGAGCCTTTGTATGTGAATATAAGCTATTATTGTAAAATTAGATAAATAGCTTAAAAATTCTAATGTAATTGCATGAAATGAAATCAAAATATTTGAGACATATATTATAGGTGTATAATAATAATAATAATTTAGGTAACTAAGTCATCACAAAATAATTTAAAGGGATAATTAATAAATATTTATATAATTTAAATGCAAGAAAATTAATTTAAGAGCTCTAAAAAATACAATTTTTTTATAGGAAATACTTTTATAGATTTGTAAACTAAATAATGATTCATAAAATACTATGCATGTATATATTTTGAAAAATATGAGGACAAAATTGGGTATCAACAGCTGCCCTTCTTTACCCGAGGATGATAAAAGAGTTGTCGGGTAAAGAAAATGATGACCAATTTTGGCCGAATTGAGTGAGGGAAGATGTAACTTGGAAAAATGGGGGCTGAACCCTGGTTCCTGAGTTGCCTACATATCCATAGTGTTGCGAGAATTGGGTCGTATGTAGTTCTGGATCCAACGGTAAATAAGACTGATGGGGCTGTTATAGGAATGGTTGTATGTTTTGGAAAGGGTTATTTGGGGGTAGGACAATATCAGATGAATTTATGTGTTGTCATGAGTGTGATTTGAGGCGTTATGGATGTATCACAGGGCAGGTATCTGAAAGGTTATCGAGTAAAAGTGGGTAACTGATGGTAGTTGGTTATGTTTGAAATAATTGTAGGATGTGAATGTTATAAACAAAAAACCGGAGTGAAGATTCCTCTTGTTTGAAGAACGGTTACTTCTTGGATTACTTGCAAAACTTAAAACACGATTCTTGCAGATATATATGGATTATTGCGAGAATTTAAACATGATGCAAATTCCCTTCGGACCATGAAGATTGTCTTTGGACGAAGAGAATGATGTCCTTAGACGATGACGTCCTGGGCCATGAATCATGTGATAAAGGATTCGCAAGCCATGAAATAATACTCTCGGGCTATGAGAACGGTGCCTCTGAACCATGACGCCTTTGAATAATGATGTACATTTTGATAGATCTTCGGGCGATGGAATGGTGTCTTCCGACTATGAGCATGATGCCTTCAGATTATGACACCTTTGGACAAAATGGCAATATTTCAACCCATTAGATGAATGGATATGATGCTTGGTCATTATTAGAAATAAAACAAGACAAAGCTTAGTCTTGTGTAAAACTAGGACAGTGCTTAGCCCCCTGGCGAATAGAGGATAGTGCTAGGTCTAAAATAGCGTAATGGAGATAGCATCTGGTCATATTCAAGGACAAGGCAATGCTTAGCCTTAGGCGATTGAGGAGGCAGTGCTCAACCTCATGCAAGAAGAGGAGACGATGCTTAGTCTCAATGCAAGGAAAGGCAGTGCTTAGCCTTATGCAATTAGGGAGGCAATGCTTAATCTCATGCAAAAATAGGAGACAAATGGAAAAGTGGAGTTTTTCTTAGCTGAAGATGTTCATGCTAGATAATTTGTTGTTTTGAAGGTAGTGTCTTGACATATATGTGAATATCGTTATCTTATCATATCTGCATTCAAAGAAAAATTGTGAGTTCTATGGGGGATGGTTGGTTCACACTTTTTTCTTCTACCTTGCCTGTGCTCCTGTCTTGAGATCCTATTTGAGTTACCCTAGTTAACAATCTGCTACCATAGAAATAAAGTTTTTGAAAAATATGTATGCATTTGATAAATATAGTTGTTTAAAATATAGTAGTATGCGATATCAACCTAGTTAGATGAAACAATGGTTGTTACATATTCTACAGACATTATGACCTCCTTGCTATAGAATTTTGAGGGTCCTCCTCCTCAAAATTCTACCCCAGTTTGGAAATAATTCTTTGATTGTTCTGCATATGACGAAATTAGCTGGACTTGCTTCAGAATTTCTAGAAACCCTGAAAATTCTTCCCCAATTTTTTACCATGGAAAAAATGAAGATTTTATTGAGATGTGACCAAACCTACAGGGTTGCCTACGTATCCCCTCTTAAATAGAAATCAGGTCAAGCGTAGTTCAGTTACATCAAATGAAGAAAAGTAAACAATCTAAACATAGTATCTCTTGATTGCGTTTGAGTTTATAGGTTTTGGCCAAAGTTCTCCGTCCATTTCTACAAGTATGAGTTCTCCTCCTGTTAGTACTCTATGAACCATGTAGCGCCCTTGCAAATTGGGTGAAAATTTCCCTTTGGCTTCATCTTGATGCGGGAAGATCCGTTTTAGCACCAACTGCCCCAGTGTGAATTGTTTAGGCCTGACCCTTTCGTTGAAAGCTCTGGACATTATGTTCTGATAGGGTTGACTGTGACATACCACATTCATTATTTTTCCGTCAATGAGAGCCAATTTTTCATAACGACTTTGCACCTATTGGGCATCGCTGAGATGGGCCTCTTGTATAATTCTCAAATAAGGAAGTTTTACTTCGGCGGGAATGATGGCTTTAGTACCATAGACTAGAAAATAAAGAGTTGCCCCAGTTGATGTGCGAACTGTGGTATGATATCCAAGTAGGGCAAACGGTAACTTCTCGTGCCATTGTTTGTCATTATATATCATCTTCCTTAATATCTTCTTGATATTCTTATTGGCGGCTTCCATAGCTCCATTCATTTGCGGCCTATATGCTGTGGAATTCTTATGTTTGATCTTGAAAGTTTCACACATAGCCATCAGCAGATCACTGTTGAGATTTGGCGGCATTGTTGGTGATGATTGACTCTAGCACTCCGAACCGACAAATAATGCGATCCCGAACGAAGTCTGCCATGGCTTTCCTAGTTACAGCTTTGTAATATGCGGCTTCAACCCATTTTGTGAAATATTCTATGGCCACCAGAATAAATCTATGCCTGTTTGAAGTTGCAGGCTCGATTGGACCGATGACATCCATGCCCCAAGTAGAGAAAGTCTAGGGTGCACTCGTTGTGTTGGGTTCATTGGGCGGCACTCGTATCATATCAGCATGTACTTGGCATTGATGACACTTTTGGACATACCTGGTGCAGTCTATTTCCATAGTCATCCAAAAATATCCTGGTCTTAATATCTTCTTAGCTAAGACGAAGTCATTCATGTGTGGTCCGCATGTTCCAGCATGTATCTCTACGAGCAATTTGGATGCTTCCTTGGCATTTACACTCCATAATAAACCCTATATCCAGAGTTCTCCTATACAGAATTCCTCTACGTTGGAATAAATGGTTGGATAACCTTCGGAGTGTGCGTTTTTAGTATGATTTGCGTGCTCCGGGTATTTTCCTTTCGCTTAATATTCTTTGATGTCGTGGAACCATAGATTTCAATCAATTTTTTCTTCAACAAGAGCACAATAATCCGGCTGATTTTGAGTCCTTACTGGGATAGGGTCGATGAAATTCTTATCCCGGTGCTGTATCATAGAGGATAGAGTGGCCAATGCATCTGCAAACTCGTTCTAGATTCTCGAAACATGTTTGATTTGTATTTTGTGACTCTCTTCATCAATTCTTGTACATAATATAGATATTATCTTGGTATTTTTTGTAGCCCATTCTCCTAGAACCTGATGTACCAAAAGGTCTGAATCTCCCATTACCAATAATTCTTAAACGTTTATGTCTATGGCTAACTTGAGTCCTAAGATGCAGGCCTCGTATTGTGCCATGTTATTGGTACAGGGGAACCTGAGCTTTACGGACACTGGATAATGTTGACTTGTTTCTGACATTAAAACTGCTCTAATACCCACTCCTTTGAAGTTTGCAGCTCCATCGACGAACATTCTCTATCCATCATATGTTTTGGTGATATTTTCTCCTATGAATAATACCTCTTCATCGGGAAAATATGCTTTCAATGGTTCGTATTCTCCACCTATAGTATTTTCTGCAAGATGATCCGCCAATGCTTGCCCTTTGACCACCTTCTGAGTTACATAGATGATGTCGAACTCACTCAGTAATATCAGCCATTTTGCTAACTTCCTTGTACGTATGGGTTTTTGGAAGATGTATTTTAGCAGATCCATCCTTGATATGAGATATGTGATGTAGGTACATATGTAATGCCTCAAATTTTGAGATGTCCATATTAAATCGCAGCCAGTGTATTCCAGCAAAGAATACTGTACTACGAGGGTGTGAACTTCTTACTCAGATAGTATATGGCCTACTCCTTTATTCTTATCTCGTCGTGTTGTCCCAAGACACAGCCGAAAGCCCCATCTAGTACAGATAAGTAGAGTAGCAGAGGACTTCCAGGTTCTGGTGGGACCAAGACTAGTGACTTGGACAAATATTCCTTGATTTTGTCAAAGACTTTATGGCATTCTTCAGTCGAGTTTGTTGCAACATCTTTCTTTAACATTTTGAGAATTGGTTCATCGATCACAGTAGATTGTGCTATGAAACGGCTGATATAATTGAGATTCCCTAAGAAACTCATCACATCTTTCTTGTTCTTTAGAGGTGGCAAGTCTTGGATAGCTTTGATCTTTGTGGGTTCAATTCAATCCCTCAGTGACTGACGATGAAACCTAATAACTATTCGGTAGGGACTCCGAAGGCAGACTTTGTAGGATTCAGTTTTAGATTGTACCTTCGAAGTCGATTAAACAATTCTCACAAGTCTATTATATGATATGTACTTCTTCTAGATTTGATGATTACGTTATCCACATAGACCTCCATTTCCTTTGTTTATCATGTCATGGAAAATGGTTGCCATGGCCCTCATGTAAGTGGCTTCAGCATTCTTTAGGCTAAACGACATCATTTTATAGCAATACATCCCACATGGTGTGATAAAGGCTGTCTTTTTTGCATCCTCTTTGTCCATCCAGATCTGATGAAAACCCGCGAACCAATCCACAAAATATTGGAGTTCATGCTTGGCATAGTTGTCGATCAGTATGTGTATATTGGTCAACAAGAAATTATCTTTCGGACTTTCTCATTTTAAATCCCGATAATCGACACGTACTCTAACCTTCCCATCCTTCTTCAGAACATGCACAATGTTGGATAAATAGGATGGATATTCAACCACTCTAAGAACCTTGGCTTTTATTTGCTTAATGACTTCCTCTTTTATCTTCAAACTCATATCTGGCTTGAATTTTCTGAGCTTTTGTTTCACTGGTGGACATGTGGGATCGATGGGTAACTTCTGAGCCACTATGGATGTGCTCAGGCCGGTCATATCATCGTAAGACCATGCAAAGATGTCTTCATATTCCTTCAGGAATAGGATGTACTCTTCCTTCTCTGATAGTGATACGTGAATACTTATACGTGTTTCCTTGACTGTTTCAGAATCCCCTATGTTAACAGTTTCATTCTTATCCAAATTAGAATTAGGCTTATTTTCAAAATTTTCCACTTATCTAACAATTTCCTCGTGTATTATATCTTCTTCCAGGTCCTCTGAATCACTATCCTTATGTTGCGTTGCCTCATTACATGTCACAGTCTTAGGTTCACCAGGATAAGTAATAATAACGTTGTTAAGAAAAAGTGAAGGATAATAACAAATACTAAAGTAGTAATGTATTAAATAAATCATCTAAGAAAGTACAACTCGATGACTCGAGTAATTATTTCAGAATAGAATAAGTTCAAAATAAAAATACTGAAAATGTTTTAAATGCTCATAAAATTGCTTTAAAAAATAAATGATGCTAATTGCCAGGCTACCCAGGAACTCGACGGGCCCGAGATGGTGTAGCAGTCTAGTTCTTGAGAATTCCTCCTTTTTCCACAATATGAATAGTAAGGTCTTCCTCTACCTCCTCCTCCTCCTCATCAACTATCACACTATAGTCCATGTCTTCATCATCCAGAAATAGATTCCTATGTTAGCTAAAGCTTCATCTTTTTCAGACCCCCATATCACGTCAGCTTGTTGAAATATCTGGTGCCAATGTGGTACTGGTTATTCCAGTGGATAATAAGGATCATGCCATGGTGACGACCAATTCTAGTATTCATGCAGAGTATAATCATACCCAAGCCCAAACGTTGTACCATGACGCTTTGGTTGAATTTGTTTGGTGATCCCTTGGAGATTCTTGCCAAGACCCTTGCTGAGTTCATACCATGTCCATAGCAATATGCTTTCTATCTTGTTGCTCCACCATTTGTCTTTCTCAGTTGAATTGACGCTCTCAATACGATGGTATGTTTCTCCACCCAACTTCTTTATGTGCTCGATGACTGGTATAAATGGGGTTACTCATATCTCCATGGATGATCACTTCCTAATAATTCATTCTAACTTCACAGCCTGATGCAGAGTAGAAGCTACGGCCCCCATGGCATGTATCCAGGGTCGTCCCAATAGTAGATTGTAGGTTTCAGATATATCCAGCACTTGAAACTCGACATCAAACCAGGTCGGGCCCATCTGTAGGCTGAGGTTGATCTCTCTAATTGTGGCCCTTTGAGACCCATCAAATGCTTTGACATTCGTACTTCCTTCTCATATCTCATGCAAACCTTTACCTCGCCTCTTCAAAGTAGTCAGCGGGTATATGTTGAGACGTGAGCCCTCATCTATTAAGACCTTGACGATAATTTGTCCACAAATTACACCGTGATATATAGTGCCATGTTGTGACTCAGTCCTTCCGGAGAAAACTCGTCTTCGTGGAAAGTGATCTTGTGTCTTTCCAACACTTGTCCTACCATGTTGGCCATTTCTCCACTAGTGATGTTATTGGGTACATAGGCTTCATTCAACACCTTCATCAGGGCATTCCTTTATGCCTTAGAGTTTTGCAGTAGTGATAAAATGGATATTTGAGCAGGGGTTTTGTTCATATGATCAACCACAGAATATTCTCTTGCTTGCACCTTGCTCCAAAGGTCATTTGGGCCACTCTCAATGATAGGTGGCTTAGAGGCAGTTTCTTTGCTTTCTCCATCCAAATGCTCGGGTGTATAAACCCCACCGGTTCTAGTCATTCCTTGTGTTGCACCTGTTCTTTCCTTTCCTTCTTGCCTCCGCAACATAATCCCATGGTATAGCATTAGACTTATGAGACGGGCATAGGTGCTACAATCACGGTGAAGGGTTTTGTACTTCAACCTCAAATAGAGTTGTTGCAGCTACCTCAACTTCAATCAGTACCTAAGTTTGCACTACAATGGGTGTGAGGGTGATTGGAGATGTTTTAGGATCATCCCCATCCCTAATGAGTCCAATTGACCCTTTCGGATCCCATTCTTCATCGGTCTCTATCACATTTACTCCCCCACCTTTGTGATCTGGGAGCAGATTGTTATGAACATTAGGTGCAATCTCCTTTGCATGTATGACTTTAGTGTAAATTAATGTCCGGATCTTGTCCTTCAGAGTGCGACATTCATCAATGGTGTGACCTTTCATGCCTAAGTGATAGGCATATGTCTTGTTTGGGTTAATCCACTGAGAAGCATTTTCCATGGAAACAACGGGAATAAGAGTGACATAATCGACAGTCTTTAGTCTATCATAAAGTTGGTCTATGGGTTCAGTGATCGGAGTGTATTGTCTGGGTGGTCTATTGTTAAAATTTGGTCTTGGTTTTTGATAATTTTGGAAAGCTAGTTGTGGTGAGTGATAATATGATGGTTGAGTGTTAGTGGCTGCAGGTTGTTGGTATCTAGGGGTGAACGCTGGTATGTGGGTAGAAGTGTTTGGTATGTGAGAGGAGACTTCGGACCTTGGGCTACCATCACTGCACTTATTTCTTTCTTCTTGGAGATACCTCCTGACCGCAAGGCTTTATTTGTGGCTTGGAGTGCTTCAAAAAATTTCACCATTCCGCTTTTGATCCATTCTTCTATTCTTTCTCCCAACTTGATAATGTCAGAAAACTTATGGTTTTCAATAACCATCAATCTTTCGTGGTATTGTGGATCCTGAGCTCTAATGAAGAACTTATTAATCTGTTCTTCTTCCAGTTATGGCCTTACCTTTGCATCTTCAAACCCCCACCGAGTAGCATACTCATGGAAAGTTTTCGTTGGCTTCTTCTTGAGATTCTGAATGTAGAAACATCTGGTGCATTTTCTATGTTGAACCTGAATCGGTCAATGAAGTGTGACGCCATGCTCACCCAATTAGCCCACTTTTTTGGTTCTGACTGATGAACCAAGACAAGGCATCCTAGTGAGGCTCCTCATGAACTGCTTCATACGGATCCGTTCGTCCTTGCCAACTCCTACACGCTTGTCATAATAAAAATGCACTTCTAGATCACCAATTTTGTCGAACATTTTGACCTTAGGAGGTTTGTAACCCTCCGGCAGTTCTACATCTGGCTGAATACACAAATCCTCATAATTCAAAACCTCAATGCCTTTGCCACATTCGATGCTTTGAACTCTGCCAGTAAGCTTTTTGAGTTCTTCCACCATGTTCTTGATGAGGAGGTCCTTCTCGGCGGATTCAGGTATGTATAGGGTTTGTTGTGGGGTATGGGGTAAAGTTTCCACGTATATGGTATTGCTTTAGTAGACTCCGAGAATATGGGCGTAATGATGGTCATTGGTTGAGTTTTGTGGATCAGGAGTAGGTTGTGCTGCATTTTGGGGAGTGTGTATATGGTCATTTGTAGGTATTGAGCAGGATGGTGATGGTGTTTTTGAGAAGTAGGTACTGGGGGAGGGTTTTAGTTCTGAGGAGGTGTGGTGTATTGATTTGGTGCGGGAGAATTTGGTGGTGGGTTTTGATTCTGTGTGTTCTCGGGAGGCACTAGGTTTTTGGCGTTTGTGTTTTGTTGGTTGATATTGGGGACATTTAGGGTGAGGGAAAGGTTTTCCAAGTTTCAAACCCGCTCTATTTCTCCTTGTAGCTCTAGTATTTCCTGTTCTAGGTGCAGGACCAATTTATTCTGTGCTGGAGTACTCCGTCCGTCCGAAGTTTCAATGTGTTATGCATTGTCTCTCCTGATACCACTTAAGTCATCCATATTTCCTTTCCCTTTGATTTTGCCTTTAGGATCACTTGGTGTAGGAAGATATGGAGGATCTCTGGGTCTAGTATGGTATGCGGACGATTCCAGTATGCACAAACCAACCTTAGGGAATGGGAATAAACAAAAGAAAAAGAAAACAAAGGGATCCAAGTCAATAAGGGATATTGAAAGAATGCTTGCTATATTGAACATGTCTTGCAAAATAATTTTGCATCCTAATTTGGGGGACCTCGTTATGCCCGAGGTAGGCTTAGCGACACATAGACTTGGAAAAAATTGATGCCAATAATTGTGTCATTTCATTAATGTGAAAATTAATCAAATCTTTACTAAAACAAAAATAATAAGAAAATTACTAATGGCATTTGTCTTATTACAATCGAAATCTAAACTAAACTAGAAAGCGGTAAAACAACATTCCCATAATCTACTCTATCTCAGAAGAACCTTCCCCGTGCTTGGCTCTTTTGACTCATCAATTAGGTTCCCCAAGTCGCACATATCCAATAATAAATAAGCCATTGCTAGGATCCCTCCTTCATTTCCATCCATGTTTTTATAGCCTGCAATGCTTTTTCTCATTTTCCCTTCAAGTTCCATCAACCATTGCTCAAGATATTCCAATCTCTCTGTTGATTTGGTGGAAATTTCCCTCCACTCATTGATTTCTTCCATATTCAATATGTGTTGCTCTAGATTCCTAGCTTCAGATTCAAAGACCCTCTTGCGTAACATCATGTACTTGACCTGTGCTTCAGCAGTGTCATCTATGATCCTGTTCTTCAGATTAACTCCCGGCTTAACGTCCCCCGATATATCATCTACTAGCCATGATGGGTAGAAGTACATATGGTCGGCATGATATCGGTCCGACTTAATATTATCCTTTTACATAATGACATTCTGATTCCACATATGTTGTGCCTCGAAATTGAATGGTATAACATCCCTTTTAAAATCTGCTTTGTACTGGACCATGTTGGAAACCCGAGGTATAACCTGTTTTCTTCCCGCTTGTCTCATTACCCTTATGGGAGCATAAGGATAAATTCCCCTAAACCCAGTTAGTTCTAGATGAGTAGTCTCTCCTGACCTAATGATGAAACCATTCGAACATCCAATGTACATGTTCGTCGGTCAGATTGCTGAAGAAGCACACCCAGTTCACAACATTTCCAGGTTCTGCAAACCTGTCTGTGATAAACGTCATTCTCTTTAGGTTATGGTAATCTATGTGGTCATTCAATAATCCTCACAGAAGCTCTTGACGATATTCACCTCTCTGGAAATGTTCTAATAAACAAACTTGCGGTAAAATATTACAACCCACGAAGTGCCCGAACCTCTGCTTGCACCGATCTAGAGCGCGGTACATTTTAGCCAAGATCATGGGGATGATTAGTGTAGGTTTGTCCCTCAATGCCTTCTATTAAGGTCCTGGCGATCACGTCTAGACGAGTATGGATCCGTCCCCCTTTCATCGAAAATATCAGCAATCCTAAGAAACAGACAATAAATACGTAGACTCGATGGTGCGTCCAACCCAAGGAAGTAATGGCGATTTCCTCATGATGAAGGCGGTATGACTTGCTGTGCCCATAATTCTCATAAAGGAATTCAAATGGGATGTATGACTTCTTCAAAAAAAGTAATTCATCATTTTTCTGAAACCCAACATTTTCAGAAAACCGCGAGGGGTGTGATTCTCTAGTACCAATAATCCAGGACTATACCATGGAAGCTTAGCAAAACCTCCTATTTCCTCCAAGAGAGGAGTCATTTATATTTCACCGAAGCGAAAGAAAACCCTTTTCTCATCCCAAGACATAGTGGTTGCCTCAATCAATGCCCTATTTGGTTGGGTGTCTAACAAATATGGCAGATTACCAAGGGTCCTTCTCACATGATTCTTGTTGCTAGGCTCGAGAATTTTCCACCAATCCAACAGCAGAGGTGGGATGTTTTGGAACATGCCAAACCTAGGGACTTTGTGCTTCATTTCTGCAAACAAATAGAGTTACCCCTTTCCCTATCCAGATTCGACTATTGCACACTAATGATCAACATACTGGCATATTTTCTCCAAGTAATGCACATAACGTGACGGTATCCATTAGGATTGTGGGAAACCCGTCAGACTTTGGACAAGGCTTATCATAGGGGGATATTACGTTTAAAAAGTCATAACCCATAATAGGTTTAACATGATGCATGTACATATGATATTGGAGTTGGGTTTCTAGAATGGACTAGACTGGTACTCTCAAGTGGACAACTTGAGAGGGGAAGACTCGGGATCGTCGACTGCACCACTGATCGACTAGTCTGCTGCAAATAAGCCTTTTTGATTTAAAAAAATAAGGTAATTTTGGAAGAGAGCGGACACTGATCAAGCATCGCTATGCTGAAATGGGCACAAGTGGAATATGATGTGGGTCATGCTTTATGCAGAGATAATAACACGTCGCCAAGTATTTGCATAATAAATATATGAAATCAACAAACGCAGCATTAAGATAAAACATAAAAAAATGTAAAAATAAAGAGAAAAGAAGAAGTTAGTTCGTGGAATATAGGGAATATAATAAAGTAAGAAAGGGAGTAGGGGAGGAAAAGACATGATGTAGCAATCTTTACATAAATGAAGAGTAGTTTTAGAAGATAAAGGTGCATGGGAAAAGGATATACATGTTATAACCAATTTAAGAAAGGAAAGGTGGAGAAGGGAAGTGATTTGCATATTAAAACGAATTTAAACAAGTAAAGAGAAAATAGAATAGGGATGTGCATGTAACAAATAAATGGAAGGGGGAGGTGCATATAACAATGAATTAGATAAATAAAAGGAAAATGGGAAAGGGGTGTACATGTAGTCGGAAATAAAAATGGAAGAGGGATGCACATTATTTTAATCAAAGAAGACTAATCCATACAAACCAAATTCGCTATCGTAAGAGCCTAAGTATATCCTTAGCAGAGTCGCCATGTTGTCGTACCTCATTTTCTCACAAAAGCTGGTTTAGGCATGTGACAACTCTTTTAAGGTGGTATTAAAAGAGGAGAGTCACCACCTAACGATTTTTAACGTGCGTTTGGACACCTATTTGCAAATAACTCTATTTGACTAGTCAACGCCACCAAAGATCGGGTAAGGGCTCAAATTACCTTGAAGAGAAGGAGTTAGGCATTCTTTGAGGTTCACAACTGTAGGTCCTTCCCAAACTTAAATTATATCTATTAGTCTATATAATCAAAAAACAAAGAGGGGGCACAAAATTTGAGAATTTCATTATAAAAAGATTTTGAACAAAGGGGTACAACTTATTTTTGATTCTAGTAGGAAAAGAAATATAATGGGGTGGGGGGGGGGGG
>MU708573.1:107273-120715 GCA_026770625.1 Nicotiana glauca | reverse complement strand
AACAATAGGATTTGGGAAGTTCATTATTAAATACCAATAATTGATTGAAAGGCAAGGTGGGGGAGGGGGGTCCTAAGTTTTTTAGCCTAAAGGATCACCCCGTGCAATATAAATAATATTTCATAACTCCGTCGAAACGGGGTGTACTCATATTATTCAGCAGGCACAAACTATTATTTCCTACTACCCGATTACTATGTTTATGGTTTTTACATAAGAGCATTCTAATTCAATTCTAAGCCAGACCATACGTGAGCACTATCCTAAGGTCCAGTAGGTTTTTGAGCTTTATTTGGATGGTTCTAGAGTTTATGCAGGCTGCTTAAAAATTCAAAAACTAGGTGACAATAAAAACATATAGGACTTTACATAAAGGCAACTAAAGGCCCAAGTTATCCTCTACACATAAACAAACAAATGCACACAGACAGTTTAAGCAGTACATAGTTTTAGAACTGAGACTTAGAGTCCAATATGCATGGACTCTAGGTGATTTTGAATTTCAACATCGTATATGCGGTGCTGTTGTTCTAAATTAACTGAATTATAGATTATAGGTGTTATAAAACCTATAGACATGATTTCTAAGTTGTTTGCACGACGGGCAATGAAAGTTATTAAAAACTTTGAATTATCAGTATTTGATTCTATATGCATGCTTTTTAGGCTTTTTAGACAAGATTTCTAATGGTTGGTACTTGAATTTGCTTATAGACATGCTATCCAAGTGGCAGCATGACAAAACAATAGAAGCAGTCGATTAAAGAATTTATTAAGACCCTATAGTCATGGTATTCTAATGACCCGACCGGTCGTGTTTTGAGAATTAAAGCCCCGATCCCCTATTAACTACTTTTATCGCATCTTTTTCTACTATTGTGATTTGCCGGGATGTTTCACCTTGAGTTTTAGAGTGTTTTGGGACACTTAATCACTAAGTGAGAGTTTAAATCTTAAAATTTGGATCATAGTCAGAGCAGTGTGAAGACTGCTTCATAATGAAATTCTGTTAGCTCCGTTGGGTAATTTTGGGCTACGGGGCGTGTCTGGACTGTGTTTTAGAGGTCCGTATCTCATTTAGTATCAAAATGGCGAAATTTGAAATTTTGAAGTTTTAGGCCGACAGTGGAAATTTAAATCGGGGTCGGGATCTGAGTCCGGAAGTTGGAGCAGGTCTGTAGTGTTGAATATGACCTATGTGCAAAATTTGGCATCAATCGGACATAGTTTGGTTTGTTTCAGCATCGATTGTAAAATTTTGGAAATTTAAGTTCATTAGGTTTGGATTGGAAGGTGATTCATGGTTTTAGCGTTGTTTGATGTATTTGAGGTCTTTACTAAGTTCGTATGATATTTTAGGATAGGTTGTATGTTTTGTTGAGGTCCCGGGGGCCACGGGTGAGTTTTGGGTGCTTAACGGATTTGATTTGGACTTAAGCAATTTCTGAAGTTTGCTGAACCTGATATAATTTCACCTGCGGATGTGGGACCGTAGGTGCAATGCCGCAGAAGCGGCTGGGTAGTCGCAGAAGCGGAAATGGACCAAGGCAGCACGAACCGCAGGTGCGGCTAGGGGACCACAGATGCGACCCCAGCCAGGATAAGTGACTCCCGCACCTGCGATGATTATTCCGTAGGTATGGTACCGCAGATGCGGTATACCCCTCTTATAAGCAAGATCTCTGGCAGAAAAAGGGCCAAGTCGAGGGTTTTATCCCATTTTTAATTTTAGGACTTCTGGAGCTCGGTGGGAGGCGATTTCTTGAGATTTTTTGAAATAAAACTATTGGGTAATGAATTTGAATTCTAATTTGGTCCTAATATATTAATCTATTGTTGTTTTCCTCATCTAATTAAGGAATTTGAGGGTGGAAGTTTTGAAATGGGAGAAAACGTTTCCCAATTGAAAATCTAAGTTTTGAATAGGAATTTGACATTGGATTGGGGTAATTTTTGGACGAGTTATCTCGTGAGTGAATGGGTTTTTGTAATTTTTGGTTTTTACCTGATTTCGATATGTGTCCTTGGGAGGATTTTTGGGAGTTTTCCTATTTCTTGCTTGAGCTTTGAATTAATTAGCTAAATTAGTTGTTATCTTTATTTACGTTATGTAATTGATTTGATTAGATTTGGGCAACTCGAAGTTGGATAATCATGGCAAGAGCGTGATATCGGATTTATTTTTAGCTTGGTTCGAGGTAAGTGACTTTCCCGTCCTTGTGTGACGGAACTCCCCTTAAGATTTTGGTATCGTTGTTATATGAATGCCGTGTACGTGAGATGACGAATGTGTACACGTGCTAATTGTTGAAAACCCCCATTTTCATTAAGTAAATACCTATGTTTTCCTTTAAATTGAGAAATACTAGTATATGATGCCTCATGTTTAGCGAAGGAAAACATGCTTACGTGCCTTAACTGCCTACTTGGAATCTGTGTAGCATGTTTAGGGTAGGAATTACTTGTCTCTTAAATACGAACTTGAATAGAAATGTAGATTTTCTTTTCGAGACTGTTGTGTATATTGATTGGGTTGTGTATTTACTTCGGGACTAGCAAACGGTAATTCGGGATATCGCCCTGCACATTTATATTTGCGACTACAGGACAGTACCCTGGGAGATCCCCCTGTACTGGATATTTACTTTGGGACTACGAAACGTTATTCCGGGAGATCCCCCTGCACATTTATGATTTGGGCTACGGGACGGTATCCCGGGTTGTCCTATATACATTTATGTTTGGGACTACGAGACGGTATTCTGGGAGATCCCTTGTTGCTATCTCTGCGTACTTAATTGATGTTTTGTGTGATTTCATTTTCATTGACTGTCAGCCTTTATTTTTACTGCGATATCACAAACTGTTTAATCTTATTATGTATAAACCAGTAGGGCCCTAACCTTTTCTCGTCACTACTCGAACGAGGTTAGGCTTGGCACTGTAGTGTAGTCATGCCCTTTCCTGCACATGTTTTTCTTATGAAAATCCAGGTACTTCTTCTCAGCCATACTTCCAGTGAGGCGAGGCAATCTAGAGACTTCGAGGTATATCTGCCACGTCCAAATACCTAGAAGTCCCTCTCCACTCTCCCTTCAGTTATAGACTTTCTTTATCTTCTTCATAGATAGATTTCCTGAGTTAGAAATACTATGCACTTTTGTAGCTTGTGATTCATGAGATTCTGGTTTTTTGGGAGTGCTATGTTCAGTTCGAGAGTGTTATTATTGTATATGGTGATCGGCATTTTAAACTACTTTATTATATTTACCTGTTAATTGTTAGTTTTGTATATTTATTTCATTTTTGTAAATTGTTAGGCTTACCCATACTAGGTGTCGTCACGACAGTTCACGGAGGGAGAACTTGGGTCGCAACAAGTTGGTATCAGAGCTCTAGGTTCATAGGAGTTTTGAATCACAAGCCGGTTTATTAGAATCTCACTGATCAGTATGGAGACGTTTGTACTTATCTTCGAGAGGCTATGTAATTGTTAGGAAAATCCCACTTCATTTGATTCCTTGTCGTTCGAGATTATTGACTTCAAAATTCTAAACTTCTGTCTTCTATTCTCTTACAGATGGTGAGGACACGTACTACTGGAGATGATCAGGCACCCGCGCCCCGTGCTTGAGCTGCTAGAGGCCAGGGCCCAGGTAGAGGTCAAGGACGCGCACGTAGTGCAGCCATAGCACCCGCACGAGCTGCTACAGAGGAGCTACCAAAAGCTCTAGCCGGAGTCCAGGCACCTGTTACGCCTACTGCTATTACTACTCCAGCTCTCTAGGAGACTCTTGTGCATTTCATGAGCATATACAACATTTAGCTCAGGTAGGGTTAATTCCTCTTGCTGCAACCACATCTCAGGTCGGGGGAGGAGCACAGACTCCCACCTCCCGTACTCCAGAGCAGCGGGTTCAGGTTTATCAGATTCTAGAGGTTATACCGGTACCGCCTGTAGCCCCAGCTCAGCCCGAGGGTAGGGTAGCAGTTTCAAAGGAGGAGCAGCGGAGGCTTGAGAGGTACAAGAAGTACGACCCTCCTACATTCAGTGGTCTAGCAGCAGAGGATGTTCAGGGATTTTTGGAGGAGTGCCACCATATCCTCCGTACTATGGGTATAGCAGAGTCATGTGGGATTTCTGTCAATGCCTCCAAGCTTCTAAGGGAAGCTTATCAATGGTGGCGTATTTTTGAGTTGGATGGCCCGAGTGAGGTAGCTTACCTTACATAGACCCAATTTTCGGATATATTTTGTAAGGAGTATGTCCCTCAAAGCCTAAGAGACGCATGGCACGTGTAGTTTGAGCATTTACGCTAGGGTACAATGATTATTTCGAAGTATGCTTTCTGTTTCAGTGATTCTGCTAGGCATGCACCGGCCTTGGTTTCTACGATTCGTGAGAGAGTTTCCCTGTTTATTGAGGGGCATAATCCCAGCATCAGTTCTAGCATGGACCATGAGTTATAGATGGATATTGCCTACCAGCAGGTGGTGAGTATTGCTAGGAGAGTAGAGGGCATGCTTGCTCGGGATAGGGAGGAGAGAGAGGCCAAGAGGTCTTGAGAGTTGAGCCATTATTCTGGTGCTAGTGCCTATGCTATAGTTCGTCATGGTAGGGGTTATGTGAGTCGCCCGGTTCATTCATCTCTTCCAGCAGCCAGTGGTATTCCTGCTCCTCCTAGACCTCAGGAGCCTTATTACGCACCTCCAGTATCTAGTACGCCTCCTCCAGGGGGTGCTTTCAATGGTCAGTCCATTAGACTTGGCCCGAACCAGTTGTGAGCACGTGATTTTTGCCCTATATGAATTACTCCCATGTCACGACCCGGATTTCCCACCATCAGAGTCGTGATGGCGCCTACTCGTGGTAGCTAGGCAAGCCAACTTAACTACCTTTTCCATTCTAAACAATTATTTTTAACAGTTTATAGCATCAGTATACAATATTAAATCTAATGAGGATAATAGCGGAAGTCTGATTTATAAACACAAATCAAAAGGCGGAATAGTCAATAATAGCCTCTACCCAAGATTTGGTGTCACAGTACTCACAAACTACTAAAAATATACTAAATACAATGGTTTGAAAGAAATATATAAGTTGTCCGTCTCGAAAACAATGGGGCAACAGTCTAAAAGAGAACATAAAGAAGAGACGCCGGGCCTGCGGACGCCTGCAAGGCTACCTCAGTCTCGTGAAAATGAAAACCTGCTCCCGCACTAATGATGCTGCTGCTCCTCACAACCTGGACCTGTGCAAAAATGCACAGAAGTGTAGCATCAGCACAACCGATCCCATGTGCTAGTAAGTGTCTAGCCTAACCCCGGTGAAGTAGTGACGAGGCTAGACTGGACACCACATAAACCTGTGCAATTATAAATATACAAAGGAAAATCGAATACAAGGTAATTAACAACATGGGAGGGGGAAACATGCTATGGGGAGATATAATATCAACAATAATCCCAAGTAACAAACTAGAACAACTTAGATTCACAATGAAGAAGGAATCAATACTCAATACAAACACATGGTATCAGTAACTGTTGCGGCGTGCAACCTGATCCACAAATATCATTATTGCGGCGTGCAACCCGACCCATAAATACCACTATTGTGGCGTGCAACCCGACCCATACTATTTATCAGGTATTACTGTTGCGGCGCGCAACCCGATCCTCAATATTATTGTTGTTGCGTGCAACCCGCTCCTCAATATCATTCAACAGTATGACTCGTCAACTGACAGTCACAATTAAGGGACATAACAATAAGCAAACATTTGAAAAAAATCCCGGCAAGGGAGAGAAACCAACAAGTTCAACCAAACGTCTCGGCAAGGGAATAATCAACACGCTTTCTCTTTCTTACTTTTCTTATCTCATAATTCACTCTACCCTTTTTGAGACAATGCTCCAAAGAATCAAGATATTTCGTATACTTTCAATATTCGTATCGCAACTCGAGCCAATGCTCCTAGGAATCAGATGATTCTATCACCGTTCACATGTTATTCACAACATATAGAAATTCTCCAATAGATATGAAGTTCACAACCAATTCATGATAATCACATTATAAGGACTCACGGTCATGCTAGACACCAATGTATAGATACTCGTCACCATGCCTACATATCGTACTCGATCACATAGCAATTAGCAACAAGACTCAACTCTTATTCCCTCAAGCTAGGGTTAAACCAAACACTTACCTCAAAGCCTTGAACTCCACTTAATCATCGACTATCGCTTTACCTCGCGGTTCCACCTCCAATTCGCTCGAATCTAATCACAAATTATTCAATTACTTTAATAAACACTATATGAATCAATTTGAATGCATAAAAATGATTTTCCCAAAAATTCCAAAAATGCCCCTGGGCCCACATGGTCAAAACTCGAATTTCGGTCCAAAACCCGATTACCCATTCCCCCACGAACTCAAATATGTAATTTGTTTTTAAATCAGACCACAAATCGAGGTCCAACTCCCCAATTTATAAAAAACCTAGGTTCTACCCAAAAACACCAATTTCACCCATGAAAATCCTTGATTTCAAGTGGAAAACATGTTTAATGATGTTAAATATTGAAAGAATCGAGTAAAAATCAACTTACAAGTGATTTGAGATGAAGTTTGCTCTTGAAAAATCGCCTATGGTATTTGGGTTTTGAAAGAATGGTGAAACGTGATGAAAATTCGACTAAGTATAAAATTTGTTGGGCTATGGTTATGGGAATTGCAAACCTAGGTTCGTATTTGCGAACAAAACAGGCTTGGGATTTGCGACATCTGGGATCGCATTTGCGAACTCAGGTCTGGCTGCCAAGGTTCGCATTTGCGGACGTTATATCGCATTTGCAATCAGGGCCATCTTGCTTTTGCGAGCAAGGGCGTCGCATTTTCGACTACAGCCCATTATCCCAGACATCGCATTTGTGAAGTATTGATCGCATTTGCGATCTTGACCGGCTTTCCCCTTCTTCGCATTTGCGATGGGAATTCGCATTTGCGAGAATTCCTTCGCAAATGCAAGGCCAACAGACCTGACGTGCAATTATTTTTCTCAAAGTTCAAAATGCAACTCGACACCTATCTGAAACTCACCCGAGCCCTGTGGGCTCCAAACCAAACATGTACACAACCTCAAAAACATCCTACGGACTTACTCGTGTGATCAAATCGCCCAATAACATCAAAATCATTGAATCAAGCCCCAAATTCATCATTTTTTCATTATAACTTCATAAACATCAAACTTTAGATATTTAGGTCCGAAATACGTCAAATGACGTCCGATTTCGACCAAACTTTACAGAAAGTGCTTAACACATATTTAAGACTTGTACAGGGCGTCGGAACCAAAATACGAGCCCGATACCATAGTCTTTTAATCAATTTTCATTTCCCTTTCCATAATAATTTCAGAAAAATAATTTAACAGAAAAATTCTTTTACTCGGGTTCTAGACCTCGGATTTCGACTCCGAGCACATGCCCGAGTCCCATAATTTTCTACGAACCCTTCGGGGCCGTCAAATCACGGGTCCGGGTTCATTTGCCAAAAATATTGACCGAAGTCAACTTTAATCCTATTAATATGAAAATTCTTTAAAATTTTCACAGATTTCACATATTTCAACATAAAAGCTTTCCGGCTACGTGCTCGGACTGTGCACGTAAATTGAGACCAGTACAAATGAGGTTTTCAAGGCCTCGGAAGTACAGAACGAATGAGGAAACATGTGATGACCCTTTGGGTCGTCACATCCTCCACCTCTAAAACAACTGTTCATCCTCGAACGGACAAAAGAAAGAAGTACCTGAGTCGGGGAACAGATGTGGATAACGGCTCCGCATATCAGACTCGGACTCCCAGGTCGAGGCCTCAGGGGCCTGACCTCTCAACTGAACACGAACAGAGGGAAAACTCCTAGATCTCAACTGACGAACCTACCGGCCTAGAATAGCTACCGGCTCATCCTCATAAGATAAATCCTTGTCCAACTGGACAGTGCTGAAGTCTAACACATGGGTAGGATCGCCGTGATACCTCTGAAGCATAGACACATGAAACACTGGATGCATGGCTGATAAGCTAGGTGGCAACACAAGTCTGTAAGCCACCTCTCCTACTCAATCAAGAATCTCAAATGGACCAATGTAACTAGGGCTGAGCTTGCCCTTCTTTCCGAACCTCATCACGCCCTTCATAGGCGATACCCGGAGCAATACCAGCTCACCAACCATAAAAGCGACATCTCGGACCTTACGGTCCGCATAACTTTTTTGCCGCGATTGAGCCGAACAAAGCCTGTCCTGAATGATCTTGGCCTTATCTAAGGCCTCCTGAACTAAGTCTGTACCCAATAGCCGAGCCTCTCCTGGCTCAAACTATCCGAATGGAGACCGACATTGCCTACCATACAACGCCTCATATGGAGCCAGCTGAATGCTGGACTGGTAGTTGTTGTTGTAGGCAAACTCTGCTAAAGGCAAAAATTGGTCCCACGAGCGTCCAAAATCAATGATATAAGCCCGGAGCACATCTTCCAATATCTGAATAGTCCTCTCGGACTGGCTGTTCATCTGAGGATGGAACGTTGTGCTCAACTGAACCTGGGTGCCTAACTCTTGCTGAACCGCTCTCCAGAAGCGTGAGGTAAACTGCATACCCCGATCTGAAATGATGGATACCGATACACCGTGAAGGCGAACAATCTCCCGGATATAAATCTCCGCTAACCTCTCGGGTGAATAAGTGACTGCTACTGGAATGAAGTGCGCTGAGTTGTTTAGCCTATCAACAATGACCCAAATAGCATCAAACTTCTTCCGGGTCAACGGAAGTCTAGTAATGAAATCCATGGTAATCATCTCCCATTTCCACTCGGAAAGTTCAATCCTCTGAAACAAACCGCCGGGCCTCTGATGCTCATATTGGACCTGCTGACAGTTCAAACACCGAGCCACATATGCGACAATATCCTTCCTCATTCTACGCCACCATAAATGTTGCCGCAAGTCCTGATACATCTTCGCGGCGCCCGGGTGAATAGAATACCAAGAACTATGAGCCTCCGCTAAGATCAACTCTCGAATCCCATCAATATTAGGCACACAAACTCGTCCCTGCAATCTCAACATACCATCATCATCTAAGGTCACCTTCGTGGCACCTCAACGCCACACCATGTCTTTCAGGACACACAAATGGGGATCATCAAACTGCCGATCACGGATACGCTCCAATAGAGAAGAACGAGCAACCGTGCAAGCCAATACCCTGCTGGGCTCAGAAATATCTAATCTCACGAATCGATTGGCCAAGGCCTGAATATCTAAAGCAAGAGGCCTCTGGCTGACCGGGATATAAGCAAGACTACCCATGCTGGCAGACTTCCTACTCAATGCATCGGCCACCACATTGGCCTTACCCGTGTGATATAAGATAGTAACATCATAATCTTTCAACAACTCTAGTCATCTCCTCTGTCTCACGTTCAACTCCTTCTGCTTGAACAGGTACTGAAGGCTCTTGTGATCCGTGTACACCTCACACGTCACACCATATAGGTAATGCCTCCAAATTTTCAAAGCATGAACAACAGCTGCCAACTCTAGATCGTGAACCAGATAATTCTTCTCGTGGATCTTCAACTGTCTCAAAGCATAGGCAATGACTTTGCCATCCTACATCAATACGGCTCCAAGCCCAATACGGGATGTATCACAATAGACTGTGTAAGGCCCTGAACCCGTGGGCAAAACCAATACCGGTGCCGTAGTCAGAGTTGTCTTGAGCTTCTGAAAGCTCGCCTCACACTCATCTGACCATCTGAACTGGGCACCCTTCTGGGTTAATCTGGTCATCGGGGCTGCAATAGAAGAAAATCCCTTTACAAACCGACGGTAATAACCTGCTAACCCCAAGAAACTCCGAATCTCGGTCACTGAGGTTGGTCGAGGCCAGTTCTTGACTGCCTCAATCTTCTTCGGGTCCACCTGAATAACCTTTGCTGATACAATATGACCCAGAAATGCAACCGAACTCGACCAGAATTCGCACTTTGTAAACTTAGCATATAGTTGACTATCCTTCAGAGTCTAAATAACTACTCTGAGGTGCTGCTCGTGCTCTTCCTTGCTGCGGGAGTATACCAAAATATCATCAATAATGACTATCACAAATAAGTATAGATATGGCCTGAAAACTCGGTTCATCAACTCCATAAATGCTACCGGGGCATTGGTCAACCCAAATGACATGACTAAAAACTCATAATGCCCATATCGAGTGCAGAATGCTGTCTTAGGGACATCAGATGCCCTAATCTTCAGTTGATGATAGCCAGATCTCAAGTCTATCTTTGAGAACACCTTTGCTCCCTGAAGCTAGTCAAACATATCATCAATCCTCGGCAGTGGATATTTGTTCTTTATCGTCACTTTGTTCAATTGCCGGTAATCAATACACATCCGCATTGAACCATTCTTCTTCTTCACAAATAACACCGGCACACCGCAAGAAGAAACACTAGGCCTGATAAAACCCTTCTCTAGTAAATCCTGCAACTGGTTCTTTAACTCATTCAACTCTGGCGGGGCCATGCGATACGGCGGAATAGAAATGGGTTGCGTGCCCAAAGCCAAATCAATACAGAAATCAATATCCCTGTCGGGCGGCATACCCGGCAGGTCTAAAGGGAAAACCCTGGGGAACTCTCGAACAACAGGAACAGAGTCAATAGAAGGAACCTCTGCGCTGGAGTCGCGAACATACGCCAGATAAGCTAAACACCCCTTCTCGACCATGTGTCGAGCCTTAACATATGAAATAACACTGTGGGTGGCATGACCTGTGATCCCTTTCCACTCAAGTCGGGACAATTCTGGCAAAGCCAAGGTCACGGTATTGGCGTGACAATCTAAGATAGCATGATAAGGGGACAACCAATCCATCCCCAATATAATGTCGAAATCCACCATATCTAAAAGCAGTAAATCAGCACGGGTCTCAAGACCCTCAAACACAACCCCACAGGAACGATGTACTCGGTCGACTACTATAGAGTCGCCCACCGGTATAGATACATAAACAGAAATGTCCGAAGCATAACTAGACATAGCCAGGCATGGTGCAAAATAGGACGACACATATGAATATGTAGACCCAGGGTCAAATAGCACTGACGCATCTCTATCACAAACCAAAATAGTACCTGTAATAACAACATCTGACGACTCGGTCTCTGGTCTGGCTGGCAAGGCATAGAACCGAGGCTCATCCCCACCTCCCTGAACCATGTATCTAGGACGATTGGCCACCGACTGACCCCTACCTCTGGCGGTACGGCCTCCACCTCCACCTCTATTATCTTTACCCTCGCCCCTGGCTAGCTGGGCAGGTTGTGGGTCACATAGTGCCTAAATCATGTGGCGAGGACCCTGCTATTGCGACTGTGTACCCCTCAATCTCACGCAAGCTCTCCTGATGTGACCATACTCACCACACTCATAACATCCCTTCGTACGATGAGACTGGCCCTGACGACCCGAATGACCTCTACGAAAACTTTGACGAGGCTGTGCACTAATGGGAGCTGGTGGTACACTGAGTGACTGCTGATCGGAATACTGCCCACGAAAACCACGATCACCTAGAACACCCTGCGAAGCCTGGAAGGCTGACTGAAAGGGCCTGGAAGGCTGACCCCTATCATAAGAATCCCTGCCTCCAGATGAGGCACCACCGAATCGACCTAAGTGACGGGGTCTCTTGTCTGCCCTATGACCACCCCCTTGTGGCAGAACCATCTCGATCCTCCGGGCGACATTGGCTGCCTCCTGAAAGGTAATGTCACTACCCGCCTCCCTAGCCATCTGAAGATGAATAGGCTGAATCAAACAATCAATGAATCTCCTTACCCTCTCCCTATTAGTAGGGAGTATAACAAGGGCATGGCGAGCTACATCAACAAATCGGGTCTCATACTGGGTGACCGTCATAGACCCCTGTTGGAGGCACTCAAACTGCCTCCGGTAAGCATCCCTCTAAGTAACGGGAAGAAACTACTAAGAATATACTAAATACAATGGTTTGAAAGAAATATATAAGATGTCCGTCTCAAAAACAATGAGGGAACAGTCTAAAATAGCACATAAAGAAGAGACGCCGGGCCTGTGGATGCCTGCAAGGCTACCTTAGTCTCGTGAAAATGAAAACCTGCTCCCGCACTAATGTTACTGCTGCTCCTCACAACTGGACATGTGCAAAAATGCAAAGAAGTGTAGCATCAGCACAACCGACCCCATGTGCTGGTAAGTGTCTAGCCTAACCCCGGCGAAGTAGTGACGAGGCTAGACTGGACACCACACAAACCTGTGCAGTTATAAATATACAGCGGAAAATCGAATACAAGACAATTAACAACATGGGAGGGGGAAACATGCTATGTGGAGATACAATATCAACAGTAATCCCATGTAACAAACTAGAACAGCTTAGATTCGCAATGAACAAGGAATCAATACTCAATACAAACAAATGGTATCATTAACTGTTGCGGCGTGCAACCCGCTCAACAATTATCACTGTTGCGGCGTGCAACCCGCTCCACAAATATCACTATTGCGGCATGCAACCCGACCCATAAATACAACTATTGCAGCGTGCAACCCGACCCATACCATTTATTAGGTATTACTGTTGTGGCGTGCAACCCGATCCTCAATATTATTGTTGCGGCGTGCAACCCGCTCCTCAATATCATTTAACAGTCTGACTCCTCAACTCACAGTCACAATTAAGGGACATAACAATAAGCAAACATTTGACAAAAATCCCGGCAAGGGAGAGAAACCAACAAGTTCAACCAAACGTCTCGGCAAGGGAATAATCAACACGCTTTCTCTTTCTTACTTTTCTTATCTGATAATTCACTCTACCCTTTTTGAGCCAATGCTCCAAAGAATCAAGTTATTTTGTATACTTTCAATATTCATATCGCAACTCGAGCCAATACTCCTAGGAATCTAATGATCCTATCACCATTCACATGTTATTCACAACATATAGAAATTGTCCAATAGATATGAAGTTCACAACCAATTCAAGATAATCACATTATAAGGACTCATGGTCGTGCTAGACACCAATATATAGATACTCGTCACCATGCCTATACATCGTACTCGATCACATAGCAATTAGCAACAAGACTCAACTCATATTCCCTCAAGCTAGGGTTAAACCAAACACTTACCTCAAAGCTTTGAACTCCACTTAATCCTCAACTATCGCTTTACCTCGCGGTTCCACCTCCAATTCGCTCGAATCTAATCACAAATTGTTCAATTACTTTAATAAACACTATATGAATCAATTTGAATGCATAAAAATGATTTTCCCAAGTTTTTCCCAAAAATTCCAAAAA
>MU708573.1:72687-105994 GCA_026770625.1 Nicotiana glauca | reverse complement strand
CACTATATGAATCAATTTGAATGCATAAAAATGATTTTCCCAAAATTCAAAAATGCCCCCGGGCCCACGTGGTCAAAACCTGAGGTTTGGATCAAAACCCGATTACCCATTCCCCACGAACTTAAATATGTAATTTGTTTTGAAATCGGACCTCAAATCGAGGTCCAACTCCCCAATTTATAGAAAACCTAGTTTCTACCCAAAAACCCCAATTTCACCCACGAAAATCCTTGATTTCAAGTGGAAAACATGTTTAATGATGTTAAAGATTGAAAGAATTGAGTAAAAATCAACTTACAAGTGATTTGGGATGAAATTTGCTCTTGAAAAATCGCCTATGGTGTTTGGGTTTTGAAAGAATGGTGAAAAGTGATGAAAATTCGACTAAGTATAAAATTTGTTGGGCTACGGTTATGGGAATTGCGAACCTAGGTTCGCATTTGCAAACAAAACAGGCCTGGGATTTGCGACATCTAGGATCGCATTTGCGAACTCAGGTCTGGCTGCCAAGGTTCGCATTTGCGAACGTTGTATCGCATTTGCGATCAGGGTCATCTGGCTTTTGCGAGCAAGGGCGTCGCATTTGCGACTACAGCCCATTATCCCAGACTTCGCATTTGCGAAGTATTTATCACATTTGCGATCTTGCCTGACTTTCCCCTTCTTCGCATTTGCGATGGGAATTCGCATTTGCGAGCCTCGCATTTGCGAGAATTCCTTCGCAAACGCGATGCCAACAGACATGACCTGCAATTATTTTTCTCAAAGTTAAAAATGCAACTCGACACCTATCCGAAATTCACCCGAGCCCTCGGGGCTCCAAACGTACACAACCTCAAAAATATCCTACGGACTTACTCGTGAGATCAAATTGCCCAATAACATCAAAATCATTGAATCAAGCCCCAATTTCATCATTTTTCATTATAACTTCATAAACATCAAACTTTAGATATTTAGGTCCGAAACACGTCAAATTACGTCCGATTTCGACCAAACTTTACAGAAAGCGCTTAACATATATTTAAGACTTGTATCGGGCGTCAGAACCAAAATACGAGCCCGATACCACAGTCTTTTAATCAATTTTCATTTCCCTTTTCCATAATAATTTTAGAAAAACTATTTAACACAAAAATTCTTTTACTCGGGCTCTAGTTCCATATTTTTGCCCGAGTTCCATATTTTTTTACGGACCCTCCGGGACCGTCAAATCACGGTTCCGGGTCCATTTACCAATAATTTTGACCGAAGTCAACTTTAATCCTATTAATATCAAAATTCTTCAAATGTTTCACATATTTCACATATTTCAACATAAAAGCTTTCCGGCTACGCATCCAGACTGTGTACGCAAATCGAGACAAGTACAAATGAGGTTTTCAAGGCCTCGGAAGAACAGAACGAATGAGAAAACAGGTGATAACCCTTTGGGTCATCACATCCCATAATTTCAAACAAAATAATTTCTTTTTATTATTTCCAATTTTGTTGATTTTTGTGGCACTTTTTGTTAATTTCTTGCATTTGTTTGTGAATTTTAATTCATAAAAAAATACTAAAATACGTTGCATTTGCATTTAGGGTTTAATTTTATATTTTAGAATTAATTAAAAAATTAATTGTTTCATAAAATGGAAAAATCGCAAAAAAAAAAAGTTTAATTTGCATGCTTTTATTTGAGTTAATTAGTTTTATAAGAATTAATGTAGGAATTGTTTTAATTTTGAAATAATAAAAGAAAAAATGAAAGAAAGAAAACAGAAAGGAGAAGAGAAAATCCATTTGGGCCAACCTTTACTTTGAAAAACACTCAGCCCAATCGGAACCTGCCCCATCTGAGCCCAAACCCGCTCCCCAGCCCAGCTAGCCCCCTCCCCTCCCAAACAACGTAGTTGTGGGGGAAAACTATGTCGTTTACCCGTTACCCTCCCTTAAACGACTAACCTCTCATCCTTTGTCATTAATCTCCTTCTCCTGAGCTCAAAATCTAATCCCGCTTATTTCTCTGAAATCACCGCCATTTTCCACCACAACTCCACCGTCCGAAATTTGCCTCACGGCGGCGAAGCACCTCTTAATCCATCCAAATTTCGACTAGACAACCCCCATCATCCCCTATGTCCTATCCTGCCATCATTTTGTCCAAAAGACCACTGGATTGTTCCCAATTTCAGATCAAAAGTTAAAAATCCAAGCTTTTTTCTCTTTGCCTAAAAACTTTCCAGTTTAATTCTTCAGTGCATGTTAATCCTTGCATGAACCCCACAATTCTTCATCAAGGGAGGTCTGGTCATGGACAATAATGCACTGCCCTTCAACCATGACCTTATTTCGGGTATGTTCTTCGAAACGATTCGCCTCCTAGGTTCCATTTCGTTTCTTTCCAAACTCACGATGACAATTATGGCACAAATTATCAGCTACGAACGAAGGTTCAGCTGATATTCGAGTTACAATTTTCACCAGTGCGTCCAACGTTCGAGTTCATTGGAGTTTCGATTTTGATTCAGCCTCGTCATTGAGGATTTTGAAGTTTTAACGGATTATGCATGTTTCTCTGTCTTTCGGTATGTTATGTCCCTCTCTCTAGTTCAACATTTGGTTTTTAGCTCTATCTCTTTTTCTGTAAGATTAATTTAATAACTTAGTGTTAATTTCAAGCCAAAACATTTTCAAAAAAAAAAAGGGATTCTTATTAAATGATGTGTGTTGTTGTTGTCATGAATTGGGCTTCTTTTCCCCTGAATTCTGTTTGTTTGTTTGGGCTTGGGGTATGTTTCTTACTAGCCCATGGGGTGAAGACAACCGGCCCATTAGCCTGGGTTTGAAATTTGTTTTGGGTCATGTTCGACCTTGCTTTGTCTGTGAGGTTTGAGGGGGTAATTAACAGGGTACTGGGAGTGTAGTTTAGGTATTTGGGGTTAGGGAATCTTTAATAACTGAATAGGAAGCTTCTAGTGAGGGGTCCTTTTTGAATTTAAGAAATATGAGAGGTAAAAACTTGGATAGCAAGTCAATAATTTAGGGTCACCTAAGCTAAAATGAAAATTCAAAAAGGAGCAAGGAGTAAAAACTAAAATCTGAAGCTTGCCCTAGTGACTAGCCTATAAAGGCACCCCATACTTGCCTTGCAAGTCAGTCTAAAAAAAAGAATTAAAGAGCTGAAGAACAAAAAAAAATACAAAAAAAAATCTACAAATTCAATTGTTCCATAAAGAGAGAAGAGATGAAAAAATCCAGAAAATATAGAAAGCTACATAGGCTACTGTTTCATCGAAGTTTGAGTAGAAAAAAATAGAAAAATACCAAAAAAGATTTCTGCTCCATTGGTCTTTGATTTGAAGTTTTTAATTCCTGAAGAACTGCTTAATCACCTGGGGTTAGAAATGGTTTGAGTTTAGGTTTATGAAAGTTTGGGTTGAAATTTGCTGGATTACGGCTTGATTGGAATTGGTTGTTTGTTGCTCTGCATCATTTCAATTTTAAAAGTTGGTTCTCACTGTTCATTGTTGTTGTGAGCTGAAATTCTGATCCCTGACCATATTCCTTCCTTGTTTTGGTTGTTGTATTCAGGTATTCCTTTCATACCATGAATGAGAAGTGAAGTTTTTACTAAACTATGATGTTGTCTATTAGTTTGAGTTTGGAGAGGGGGATCAATGCTAATGTCATGCTACTGATTGGCTACATGGCCTCATTTTATTTTGATTGAATGTTTATTCTTATTCTAGCTTCTTAAGTGTAGTGATTCATGTCACTTATTTTGTTTCAAGTATCAGATTTGAGCTCGTTTGAGCTAGTTGTTTCAGGGACTATTTTAAGCTTTTGAATGGAACTGTTTAAGGAAGTCCGGTTGCTGTTTATGGACATGGAAATAGGCTCATATGTGTTTGAATTGTTAAAGATCAATATGCTTGAAATCAATATCTCTTAAACTCAGGATAATTGGGGACTCAACTATCAGTGATTGTCATTTGCTTTCTCTGTTTTTTGTTGTTGATTCTTGGGTTTAGTGTTGGTTGTAGTTTGATTTTTACTGTTGACTGAGTTATGGCCTAATGTATCACAGCACATAAATAGGTATATGCATGCTAGCAAAAGAAATTCTTCAAGTTTAATATTAAAAGGTCATTTCAATTTGTTAGTAAAATGGTTATGTAAGGCTTGTTTGAGATTTTTCAATTAGATAGTGACTTAAGTCGTGTTTGAAGAGGTTCAACAGTTGATGATTTTCTTATCTGCTATGTGAATGGGGTAAATTATTAGGGTCTGCATTTCTGTATGCTTCACATGCTCAATGGGCCCGAATTTCATGCCAATCACTTTAGTAACCTGTTAACTGAACATTGCTTATATTTCACATGATTTCTTAAATGCTGGGAAGAAGAGAGTCAAGGTTGATTTCATTGGTTTATTCGTGTGTGAGTGGAGATTCGAAGTCGAAATGATTCAGTCTTTAATTCTTAATGCCTTGGACCATTCTATGGACTCTGGCCCTCGAGTCCATGCGAACGAAAGGCTGATTCAGCCTTCTGGTCGCGATGGGTTGCTGGGCTTCATGACAAGCCCAATTTTCCTATTTCTTGCTTACTCTCAACTTTGTCCTCTTATTAAAATTAACTGGCTCTTTATTCGCCCATTTGATTAATTTCTTTTCAATAATTTGGAGGTGAGCCATAGTAGAAAATAAATAGTCTATGGCCCTCACATAATTTAGGTACAAGAATTGACTAATATTCGTAGCATTACTTTAGGGCCATTTAAAATACGATTGTGGTTGCGTATACGTTCACATAACATGACCATAATCCTAAAATTAATTTGAAGTATGCATTCGCGCAACTTCGCTCAAACCTTTTCTTAATAATAAAATAGGTTACGGGCTATTAATTAATATTAGTTTACATAGTTTGAGGGGTGCCATCTTTCATCAAATCACATAGGGCCCTCGTATTAATTTCATAACCTAGATGTAAAAATGACTAAATATTTCGTAGAATATCCTTTAGGAAAGTCTTAAAATACTATCGTGATTGTGTATATGTCCGCGTAACATAATTACAATTCTAAAAACAAAACCAGAGTATGCGTTCGCGCAACTATGGCCCAAATTTTCTTAATAATAATAAAGTGTTATTAATTGTGGACACGTTCGCGTGGCATGATTTTTGACGCGCCAAACAAGCGGGTATACGTACGCGTAATCCGTTTCAAGATAATTTTCTTAATTAAAAGTGGTGAAATAAGCAAAAGCACATAGGTTTTATAATCAGTAATTAAATAATTTCATAAGCCAAGTATTATCAAAGTGATCGTGCTAGAACCACGGAGCTCGGGAGTGCCTAACACCTTCTCCCGGGTTAACAGAATTCCTTACCCGGATTTCTGGTTCGTAGACTGTATACAGAGTCAAACCTTTTCCTCGATTCGAGATTTAAAACGGTGACTTGGGACACCATAAACCTCCCAAGTGGCGACTCTGAATTTTTTAATAAATGAATTCCGTTTCGATTGTCCTTTAATTTGAAAAAGTCCTTTTTATTATACCTCTTTCTGGGGCGTAGTAAGTAAAAATAAGGTGTGACAGCTCTGGCGACTCTGTTGGGGAAATGAACCCAGAATTTTTTGTTCAGGGTTCAAGACTTCGAGCTTGTTTTATGATTTTTACTTGGCTTATTTATTGTTGATATTATTGTATTTTTGTGAACCTTTGTGCTAAATGCTATCCGTTTACCGCTTTAATATTGTTGAATTGTATATAATTGTCTTCTTACGCCATCCCTCCGAGTCTTCTGAAAATGGTGCATACGTTCGCGTAGGCCACTTTTTCTGTAGAAATTATATCAAATAGAGCGAGGCTAGGCAAGCGACAAGGCCGGGAAGACTTTAGTTCTCCCGGTACGTCGCCCCCTCCTCGGCCCCAGTTGTACGCTCGGGTACCCCATGTCTAGATCAAAACCCCAGGATTTAAACTTAGAAAAACACAGCTCCATGTCGGATCCCTAGGAGCGCTTGTTTGCATCACGGCATTTGACTTAGGGGACTCAACACAGGGGTTGGGTCCATCTAGGACAGGTGTACCCAAAATAACAGACCATCTTGATGCATCCTATGTGCTACATGTTGCATTTATTCAAGGGTAAAAGGGTCATTTGGCGGAGGATAGCTGAGGGCAAATGAAAAAAGACGGAAAAATAGTGAAAAATGAAAACAAAATGAAAAAAAAGAAAAATAAAGTGCAGTGTGAAGATAAAGAGAGTGGGGCCCAATTATATTTTCTGTCACATTTTGTTAAGAAAAAAAGAGCTTGAAAAATTCAAAAAGATTTTGTATTTTTTTTATTATTTTTCAAAAATAAAAAAAAAGGAAAAAAAATCAAAAAGAGTTTGCATGTTTCATCATTTTCAAGGAAAAGACAAAAAACATATTTTCTTTTAATTAGCTATTTTTCTAAAATCTCGATCGTATCCAATCCGCCCGAACTACACGAACCTGATTCTCGTCTCCCAGAGCGGGATACGTAGGCAATCCACATAGGGTCCGGTCTTCCTAGTAAATCTTAGGTTCTTGGCTTTGCGGGGTCTTAGCCAAGTTTTGCACTTCTAGTCACCTTTTGGTTAAATAAGTCATTTTGCAAAAAATAATCGCAACCATGTCTTGCATGTGTCTAATAGGGAATGTTATTGTCTCACATAGTGTTGGTTTAAGTTTTCTCATACAGGTGCGGATTTACTTACCGGAGTTTGAGCATGGTAGATACCTCAGGGCCACTGCGTTCAGAAGTTGCTTGACGAGATTTTTATTTTATTTTTTTAGTTTTGTATAGTAATTATCGTACTTTCTATTTTGCATTTGAAAATGTATGTAATAAATCAAAAATCCAAAAAAAAAAACCGTTAGAAATTTTCTTCAGAATACTAATTGTAGAAATAAAAAAATATATTTTTGAGGTGATTTTCCCTTTAGACAATTAATATCTAGGGCTTAAAATGAATTATTTTTATGTTTCCTTTAAGTAAATTAGGACCAAATTTTTTTTAAAAAAAAAAGAACTTTCTTTTAGTACTTCTTTAAAAGCTTTCTTTAAGGTGTTAATTCCAAAATCCAAAAAGGTTTTTTTTTTTAGGTGTTTCTTTGGAAAATTAGTGAAAAAAAAAATCTTTTTATTTTCATTAGAACTTTAGGATATTGTACATACTTTATCTTTTGTTTATCATTAGAAATTCTTCTTTAGGCAATCAAAATTAAAATCCAAGAACATTTTGTTTTATCTTCTTCATTGATCGTTTCAAATCTTGCATCAGGATATCAAATGAAAATCCAACATAGTTTTCTTTGGTTTATTGTTTGGACTTCATTTCAAAAAAAAAAAAAATCAAAGAATATTTTTCTCTTGTAGGATTTTTCCCTAGTAATTTCCCATAGAGTGTTTATTTCAAAAAAGAAAAAAGAAAAGAAATATGCCCGTTAAGCTTCAGTTTGGAATAGGGTATCGAACATTAAGTCTAGAAAATTTAAATTATTTTATTTCTATTTTCTCATTAGAGTACTCATAAAAGAAAAAAAAATATCAGTTTATTTACTTTATTCTCGATCTTCCAGAACTACGCAAAGATCTGATTCATGTGGGATCATGATACGTAGGCAACCTACATAGGGTTGGATCGAATCATTTTTTATTATTATTAAAAGAAAAATAAAAAAAAGGAAAGGAAGGAAAAAAAAAGAGGTGAAATTGTGGGATGTGAGATATGACAGAAAGAAAGAGTAATTGAAAAAAAAAGAGAAATAAAGGAAAATGGGCAAGCCATCGAGTGCTAGAAAAGCAAAGAAAAGAGCGGGTGAAATGGACAACTTGGGATGATGCCAACTGACTTTTGTACCCTCGAAGTCATTTTAGAACCTATAACCGTGGCTAGGTGCATTGCACATAAAGTGAGATTATCTTATGTTAAATGCCCCAAAGCTAACGTGATGACTTTATTTTATTATATTAAGTCCAGGCTGGTGGTTAGTTTGTGGCATTCGGGTGAATCACCCATGCACGCTAGGTCAAAAAGCAAGACAACCATGAATAGTAAGGGATCGGACACAACCATGAATAGTGAAGGATCGGACATAGGTTTTGTCGAATCGGAATTTGAGTTGAAAAAAGAGGCCCAAAGTTTGAAATGCCAGATAACGGAGATGTACCAGGCTTGGATTAGTGGGCACCCTCTACCCTCATTCCCCACCAACTACATCGAAAGTCTTGCTTCCGTCCCACCACCATCACAATCTCAGATTCCCAATGTCGTTGGACTCTCCTCCCAAAATGCCCCAGGCTTTACCCCTTGCCACAACTACCCTGGCACCTTGCCCAGCCTTTTCATGCTCCACCCACCAATACAAGCGTGTCATTAACTACCCCCGTTTTTGCAGCTCCTCCCCATGCCAACATCCTTCTACTTTCTAGTGAAACCTTGTTCAAAGTTCTTGATGCCCAATACATTAGTACAAAACCAACATTCAAGACCTCGGATCCATACTGGTGAATTCCTCATTTCGGGCCTCCTATTGAAATTGAAAAACCCGCTAAGGTTGTGGAGCAAGATGAAGTATCTAGAAAACGTGTGATGTTTGCAGAAGGGTCTTCGAATGGTGTCGGGGAAAGTCGAAAAAGCCAAAGTTGGTGGTATTAGGGATGCCAAGCAAGCCTGTTGTAGTTGTGAAAGGGTCTCCTGTTACCCCTGTTTCTATTAAATCAATGACTCAGTTGCCAGCGGCTGAGACAAAAGATGTCCCGGGGAACTGCAAACGAGCAATAATGACACACGAAGGAAAAAAAGTGGAGGAAGAATTTGTTGATATTGGAGGATCGAATCATTCCGGAGGATGTCCTGCCTCCAAAGAACTAAGGAAGGCCAATTTCTTCAAGGGTAGCCAAATGGCAGTAAGGAAATCAGTGACCGAGGAGGAAGTCGAGGAGTTCTTGAGAAAGATGAAAGTGCAAGACTATTTTATTGTTGAATAATTAAGGGAAACTCCAACTAATATTTCTCTGTTATCTTTGTTGACACAATCGGATAAACATCGCGGGGCCATAATGAAGATTCTAAAAGAGGCACATGTTCCTGATAATATCACGGTAAATCAATTAGAAAAGATTGCTAGCAGGATCTTCGAAGAAAATAGGACCACTTTTGCAGACAATGAGCTTTCTATAGAGGGTACAGAACACAATCGATATCTTTGTATCACGGTAAAATACAAAAACTATTTTGTCACTAGGGTGTTGGTTGATAATGGATCTACTGCAAATATTTTCCCTCTGTCCACTTTGCAAAAGTTGAAGATTGGCATCGAAAGAATCCACATGAACGGTGTAGGCGTTCGAGGTTTTAATGAGGAAGGAAAAGGTTCTGTTGGAGATATAATGCTTGAATTGGTGATAGGGCCAATTGGTTTCAGTGTGGAATTTTAAGTGCTAGACGTGGTTGCCTCGTATAATTTGTTATTGGGTAGGCCTTGGATACATGCGGCTAAGGCAGTGCCATCGTCGCTACATCAAGTGGTGAAATTTGAGTGGGACAAACAAGAGATAGTTGTGCGTAGGGAAGAGGATTTATCCCTTTATGAAGATTCATTTGTTCCATTTATTGAGGCCGGTAGTGATAAATGACCTTTAGCCTATCAAACTTTCGAAACGATGTCTGCCGAAAGGATTCCTGAAGGAAAAGGCATTCCAAGGCCGAGACCATCACCTTCGATATGCATGGTAGCTAATGAGATGTTGAAGTGTGGTTTTGTGCCGGGTAAAGGTATGGGCGTATCTTTTCAAGGTATCGTGCAGCCAGTATCTCTGCGTAAAAATCTGGGTATATTAGGTATGGGGTTCAAGCCTACAGGCGATGATGTGAAGAAAGCTACAAAGTTTGAAAATAAAGCATGGCCGCTCTCTAGGCCTATCCCACACCTCTTCAAAACTTTTGTCAAGTCAGGGTCAGTGAAGCGTCCGTTGTCAGCAGTTCCAAAACCTTTGTTGTCTTTGATGAGGAGTTGATTTGAGAGGATCCAAAGTCTATTTGATGAAGTGAAAATGGTAGAAATCGGGGAAGGTTCTAGTGACGAAGAAGTGCATTTTGTCAGGCCGAACGTGAAGATCAACAATTGTAAAGCTTATCATCTTCCTACTCGGAGGGAGTTTTGGTTGTGGGCTTTGATTCTCTTTCATCTTAATCTGGATTATTCCCAATGTTGTAATTCAGACACTATGCTCCGTCCGTTTGGATGAGTTAAACCTTGTTATCTTTAAATTTCAATGAAATGCAATTTCCCCTTTCTTTTCATTCCTGACATTTTTATTTTTGTTTTTCTTTTCTTTCTTGTATAGTCCCTGTTATGCTTGTTTGAGTGACATGACATGCATGAGGAATCTTCGGCCCAGCCTAAAAAAAGCCAATCCAATTCTGAAACAATAACACAAGATGTTGAGTGTGATGATGAAATGGAATATGATGATGATGAGTGGGTCAAAACCCGCTTGGAGTAATTGAGTTTAATCGATGAGAAAGATTGGCAGCAGTATGGCATAGTCAATTGTATCAATAGAGAATGGTGAGATCATATAATAAGAAGGTGCGCCCACGAAAGTTCGAAGTGGGTCAGCAAGTGTTGAGGCGTATCCTTCCACATCAGGATGAGGCCAGAGGCAAGTTCACCCCAAATTGGCAGGGGTCGTTCATCGTGACGAGAGTGTTGTCCAATGGTGCTTTGTATTTGACAGACATAGAATGAAAGTGCATTGAAATGGCCATCAATTCTGATGCGGTCAAGAGATATTATGTATGATTTTCTTTGAATTAATTGCATTTCTTTGTACTAGGCATATTTTGAAGATTGGAATGACGAAGGCATTTTGTTTTGCTATCTAAATACTTTATCCTTTGTTACCCCTTTGAGCTATATTTATTTTCTTTCATACCCCTATTTCGGAATCAGCGACAAAAATCAGAAACGCAAGCGTGGAGAGCAAGTGAATAAAAGGAGAAGGAAAACAATAAAAAGAGAGAGAGAAGAAAACTGGAAAAAAAAAAAGAATAAAAAGAAAAGGAAAAGGAAAAGAAAAGAAAAAGAAAAATAAAAAGAGAGAAAGAAGAAGAAAAACAAAGAAGAGAAGATGGAAGAAAAGAGAAAAAAATTCACAACAACAAAGTAACTTCTATGACATGAACTACGTTCAACCTGATTCCTTTTAAGGATACGTAGGTAGCCTCACGGTTCGGTCCCATCCAAATAAAAATCCAAAAGTCCCCAAGCGAGAAACTGAGGCAGAAGTTACGGTTGTGCAAGAGATTTGATTTTGAAAGTTGTAATTTTGAACCCATTTGAATTGTTTTGAGCCTTTGATACCATTTCTTTCTAATCCCATCCAAAAGCCTGCATTATAGTCCAAAGAAAGACCTTCTGATCAGTCTTCAAGAAATGCCAAGTCGAGCAAGAAGAGGTAATTCATGTCAGGGACAACACTCTAGTCCAAGCAGAAAAATGATGAAAATGAGGGAGTCTTATTGGTGAAAACCCTCACGGGCACCGTAAGGCGACGCGAGCTGAGAGAAATGAAAAATAAGAGAGTCTTATTGGTGAAAACCCTCACGGGCACCGTAAGGCGAAAGTGAGTTGAGAGAACTCAAAATGAGAGACTCTTATTGGTGAAAACCCTCACGGGCACCTTAAAGCGAAAGTGAGTTAAGAAGTTAACAAATGAGAAAGGTCTGTTGGTGGAAAATTGATTCAAGACACCGCAGGATGAACAATGTCAAGGTTTGGGTAAAGTAACCAGGTCATGGAAACTTTGGGGCAACAACGTATGGCAATTGAAAGTTGATTGGTTGAAAGATTGGGCCGATTAGTCCGAAATGCATGTCATGATCATTGGTACCAACTGTTCCAGTCAGATAAGTTTCTTTTCTTTCTTCCTTTAGCAGTCATCCGGTTTTGGATTATTCTTATCCTTAACTCACAAAATCGTTGAATTTCATTTTCTTTGGGGTTATCTATCTAAGATGTTTCAATGTCAATATTTTTCAAAGCAAGTGGAAAAGGATTTCAAAGTTCACTACCAACTTCCAAAATTGTAAAGCATAACGTGGTCAGAGCATGTCAAAGACAACATGATGTAAGGTGGGATACAGGGAATCACTGGAAGTTTCATTGGTGGAATGATTTGGTGATGTCGTAGGAAATGCAAAGGTTCGGACGAAGGGGTCAAAGGTGTGGAACAACAGCATGGGTATAGAACACTGGGGTCGTCAAAGGTCAGGGGGTTTGAAAGTCAGTCAGAAAGTCAAGCGGTTCAGGGCCAGGTCGGGGAAGCCGGTCAAAACAAAATAATGTAGCGGAAAGATCTTCAGTAAGAATGCCATTAGCTAACCACCGTTATAAAACTGACAAAATGTTCTTTTCTTGAAACAGGGGCAGAAAAATTCGTTTGTTTTGGAGGAACTCTCCGTAAGGAAAAGCAAGTACCAAAACAGGTTTGACTATAAACTTTCAGGACCCTCCTGGAAAATGGGACGTAGTTTAAATTTCAAAACAATCTTGAGTAGCCTAATTTAGCATAAATGTACCCCCAAAGGAATATAAGTTGATTCCCAAGTTTGCATGTTCAAGATAGGATTCAATTAGGAGTTTTCAGGACCATCTTGGATAATGTGACGTAGTTTTAAGGTTTACTTAGATAACAAGATATAGTGGAAGTCGTACCTTCAGTAGATATATCTTAGGATAAAACTGTCTTTTAAGTAGAAGCTGTCAAAACCCTCCTGGATAATGGGGAGTAGTTTAAGACCTTTTAGATAACAAGTGTAGTGGTAGTAACACCTTTAGAGGATATAACCTAGGTTCGTAATTGTTAGGAGTTGTCAGGACCTCCCTGGATAATAGGACTTATCTTTCAAATTCTTATAATAGTTGGTAGGATAATTCAGTTTAACACTCACCCATGTGCCCAGCTACCAAACTGCGGCAGAAAATTCTCTTTGTTTTGTCTATTTTGTTGAAATCAGGCGCCCACATGGAGAACAAGGGAATACATCCAAATCAGCAGTCAGGAGCCCACCTAGAGAACAATGGAATACATTTCAAAGTTCAGCAATCAGGCGCCCACCTGAAAAACAAGGGAATACATTTCAAGTTCGGCAATCAGGCGCCCACCTGGAGAACAAGGGAATACATTTCAAGTTCAGCAATCAAGCGCCCACCTGGAGAATAAGGGAATACATTTCAAGTTCAGCAATCAGGAACCCACCTGGAGAACAAGGAAATATATTTCAAGTTTCAGCAATTAGGAGCCAACCTGGAGAATAAGGAATATATTTCAAGCACAGCAGTCAGGAGCCCACCTGGAGAACATGGGAATACATTTCAAGTTTCAGCAATCAGGAGCCCACCTGGAGAACAAGGGAATATATTTCAAGTTCAGCAGTCAGGCGCCCACCTGGATAATAAGGGAAGTACAATTCAGGTTTTAGCTTTCAAAAATTTTAGTAATATTTAGTAACATGATGCGCCGAGCCACCAAACTGGGGCAGAAAATTTTCTTTGTTTGTCTATTTTGTTGAAGTCAGGAGCTCACTTGGACAACAAGGGAATACATTTCAAGATTCAGCAGTCAGGAGCCCACCTGGAGAACAATGGAATACATTTTAAGCACAACAGTCAGGAACCCACCTGGAGAACAAGGGAATACATTTCAAGTTTCAGCAATTAGGAGCCCACCTGGAGAACAAGGGAATATATTACAAGCATAGCAGTCAGGAGCCCACCTGGAGAACAAGGGAATACATTTCAAGTTTCAGCAATCAGGAGCCCACCTGGAGAACAAGGGAATACATTTCAAGTTTCAGCAATCAGGAGCCCACCTGGAGAACAAGGGAATATATTTCATGTTCAGCAGTCAAGCGCCAACCTGGAGAATAAGGGAAGTACAATTCAGGTTTTAGCTTTCAAAATTTTAGTAATATTTAGTAACATGATGCGCCCAGCCACCAAACTGGGGCAGAAAATTTTCTTTGTTTGTCTATTTTGTTGAAGTCAGGAGCCCACCTGGAGAACAAGGGAATACATTTCAAGATTCAGCAATCGTCGCCCACCTGGATAACAAGGGAATACATTTCAAGTTTCAGCAATCAGGCGCCCACCCCGAGAACAAGGGAAGTACAATTCAGGTTTTAGCTTTCAAAATTTTAGTAATATTTAGTAACATGATGCACCTAGCCACCAAATTAGGGCAGAACATTTTCTTTGTTTGTCTATTTTGTTGAAGTCAGGCGCCCACCTGGAGAGCAAGGGAATACATTTAAGATTCAACAATCAGGCGCCCACCTAGAGAACAAGGGAATACATTTCAAGTTCAGAATCAGGCGCCCAACTGGAGAACAAGGGAATACATTTCAAGTTTCAGCAATCAGGCGCCCACCTGGAGAATAAGGGAAGTACAATTCAAGTTTTAGCTTTCAAAATTTTAGTAATATTAGGTAACATGACGAAAAGCCACCAAACTGGGGCAGAAACTTTTCTTTGTTTGTCTATTTTGTTGAAGTCAGGAGCTCACTTGGACAACAAGGGAATACATTTCAAGATTCAGCAGTCATGATCCCACCTGGAGAACAATGGAATACATTTTAAGCACAACAGTCAGGAACCCACCTGGAGAACAAGGAAATACATTTCAAGTTTCAGCAATTAGGAGCCCACCTGGAGAACAAGGAATATATTTCAAGCACAGCAGTCAGGAGCCCACCTGGAGAACATGTGAATACATTTCAAGTTTCAGCAATCAGGAGCCCACCTGGAGAACAAGGGAATATATTTCAAGTTCAGCAGTCAGGCGCCCACCTGGATAATAAGGGAAGTACAATTCAGGTTTTAGCTTTCAAAATTTTAGTAATATTTAGTAACATGATGCGCCCAGCCACCAAATTGGGGCAGAACATTTTCTTTGTTTGTCTATTTTGTTGAAGTCAGGCGCCCACCTAGAGAACAAGGGAATACATTTCAAGATTCAGCAATCAGGCGCCCACCTAGAGAACAAGGCAATACATTTCAAGTTCAGCAATCAGGCGCCCACCAGGAGAACAAGGGAATACATTTCAAGTTCAGTAATCAAGCGCCCACCTGGAGAATAAGGGAATACATTTCAAGTTCAGCAATCAGGAACCCACCTGGAGAACAAGGAAATACATTTCAAGTTTCTGCAATTAGGAGCCAACCTGGAGAACAAGGAATATAGTTCAAGCACAGCAGTCAGGAGCCCACCTGGAGAATATGGGAATACATTTCAAGTTTCAGCAATCAGGAGCCCCCTGGAGAACAAGGGAATATATTTCAAGTTCAGCAGTCAGCCGCCCACCTGGATAATAAGGGAAGTACAATTCAGGTTTTAGCTTTCAAAATTTTAGTAATATTTAGTAACATGATGTGCCCAGCCACCAAACTGGGGCAGAAAATTTTCTTTGTTTGTCTATTTTGTTGAAGTCAGGAGCTCACTTGGACAACAAGGGAATACATTTCAAGATTCAGCAGTCAGGAGCCCACCTGGAGAACAATGGAATACATTTTAAGCACAACAGTCAGGAACCCACCTGGAGAACAAGGTAATACATTTCAAGTTTCAGCAATTAGGAGCCCACCTGGAGAACAAGGGAATATATTACAAGCATAGCAGTCAGGAGCCCACCTGGAGAATAAGGGAATACATTTCAAGTTTCAGCAATCAGGAGCCCACCTGGAGAACAAGGGAATATATTTCATGTTCAGCAGTCAAGTGCCAACCTGGAGAATAAGGGAAGTACAATTCAGGTTTTAGCTTTCCAAATTTTAGTAATATTTAGTAACATGATGCGCCCAGCCACCAAACTGGGGCAGAAAATTTTCTTTGTTTGTCTATTTTGTTGAAGTCAAGAGCCCACCTGGAGAACAAGGGAATACATTTCAAGATTCAGCAATCGTCGCCCACCTGAAGAACAAAGGAATACATTTCAAGTTTCAGCAATCAGGCGCCCACCCGGAGAACAAGGGAAGTACAATTCAGGTTTTAGCTTTCAAAATTTTAGTAATATTTAGTAACATGATGCGCCTAGCCACCAAATTGGGGTAGAACATTTTCTTTGTTTGTCTATTTTGTTGAAGTCAGGCACCCACCTGGAGAACAAGGGAATACATTTCAAGATTCAGCAATCAGGCGCCTACCTGGAGAACAAGGGAATACATTTCAAGTTCAGAATCAGGCGCCCAACTGGAGAACAAGGGAATACATTTCAAGTTTCAGCAATCAGGCGCCCACCTGGAGAACAAGGGAAGTACAATTCAAGTTTTAGCTTTCAAAATTTTAGTAATATTAGGTAACATGACGCCCAGCCACCAAACTGGGGCAGAAACTTTTCTTTGTTTGTCTATTTTATTGAAGTCAGGAGCTCACTTGGACAACAAGGGAATACATTTCAAGATTCAGCAATCAGGAGCCCACCTGGAGAACAATGGAATACATTTTAAGCACAACAGTTAGGAACCCACCTGGAGAACAAGGAAATACATTTCAAGTTTCAGCAATTAGGAGCCCACCTAGAGAACAAGGAATATATTTCAAGCATAGCAGTCAGGAGCCCACCTGGAGAACATGGGAATACATTTCAAGTTTCAGCAATAAGGAGCCCACCTGGAGAACAAGGGAATATATTTCAAGTTCAGCAGTCAGGCGCCCACCTGGATAATAAGGGAAGTACAATTCAGGTTTTAGCTTTCAAAATTTTAGTAATATTTACCAAACTGGGGTAGAAAATTTTCTTTGTTTGTCTATTTTGTTGAAGTCAGGAGCCCACCAGGAGAACAAGGGAATACATTAAAAGATTTAGCAATTAGGCGCCCACCTGGAGAACAAGGGAATACATTTCAAGTTTCAGCAATCAGGCGCCCACCAGGAGAACAAGGGAAGTACAATTCAGGTTTTAGATTTCAAAATTTTAGTAATATTTAGTAACATGATGCGCCCAGCCACCAAATTGGGGCAGAACATTTTCTTTGTTTGTCTATTTTGTTGAAGTCAGGCGCCCACCTGGACAACAAGGGAATACATTTCAAGATTCAGCAATCAGGCACCCACCTGGAGAACAAGGCAATACATTTCAAGTTCAGCAATCAGGCGCCCACCTGGAGAACAAGGGAATACATTTTAAGTTCAGCAATCAGGCGCCCACCTGGAGAATAAGGGAATACATTTCAAGTTCAGCAATCAGGTGCCCACCTGGAGAACAATGGAATACATTTCAAGATTCAGCAATCAGGGGCCCACCTGGAGAACAAGGGAAGTACAATTCAAGTTTTAGCTTTCAATTTTTAGTAATATTTGGTAACACGATGCACCCCAACCCCCAAACTGGGGCAGAAATTTTTCTTGGTTTGTCTATTTTATTGAAGTCAGAAGCCCACCTGGAGAACAAGGGTATACATTTCAAGTTCAGCAATCAGGCATCCACCTGGAGAAAGGGAAAACATCTAACATTACAATTCAAGGCGGCAACAAATGGATTCCACCGGGAGAATACAAGACGACAAGGCAACCAGAAATACAAGATGAAGTTTGAAGACACAGATAGGACTTTTGTAATTTATAGATCATAGCGTAGTCTAGCTTCTTTTCATTTTTGACATGGTATAATAAGGAGGTTCAGCAAGCAGTAATAGCAGGAACAACAATAGTGAAACCATAGCTTCATGGTAGTCCCAGCTACCAGACCTTGCCGAACTACACTGACCTGATTCCTCTTTAGCCATGGATATGTAGGCAGCCTCAGAAGCAGGGTGCGGTCAAATCTTTAAAAAATGCTTCGCACGGAGTATTCAAACGGGCAAAAATCCCTCATAGACGCTCACTTGTCTTTGCCCGATAACTCTTCGTGTTTCCGAGCAAAGAGGGGCAGCTGTGAGAACGTGAGTTTTAACCTATATGAATTACTCCCATAATTTCAAACAAAATAATTTCTTTTCATTATTTCCAATTTTGTTGATTTTCGTGGTACTTTCTGTTAATTGTTTGCATTTGTTTATGCATTTTAATTCATAAAAAAATACAAAAATACGTTGCATTTACATTTAGGGTTTAATTTTACATTTTAGCATTAATTAGAAAATTAATTATTTCATAAAATGGAAAATCGCAAAAAAAAAATAGTTTAATTTGGACTTTTAGTTTTAGCTTTGATTTCGAGTGGCTTTTCTGTTAATTTATTTTAATTAATTGTGTTAGCTATCATTTAGGTTTAATTAGTACTTTTATTTGAGTTAATTAGTTTTCTAAGAATTAATGTAGGAATTGTTTTAATTTTGAAATAATAAAAGAAAAAATGAAAGAAAGAAAAGAGAAAGGAGAAGAGCAAATCCATTTGGGCCAACCTTTACTTTGAAAAACACTCAGCCCAAACGGAACGTACCCCATCTGAGCCCAAACCCGCTCCCCAACCCAGCTAGCCCCCTTCCCTCCCAAACGGTGTAGTTGTGGGGGCAAACTACGTCGTTTCCCCGTTACCCTCCCTTAAACGACTAACCCCCCATCCTTTGTCATTAATCTCCATCTCCTGAGCCCAAACTCTAATCCCCCTTCTTTCTCTGAAATCACCGCCCTTTTCCACCACAACTACGCCGTCCAGAATTTGCCTCACGGCAGCGGAGCACCTCCAAATCCATCCAAATTTCGACTAGACAACCCCCATCATCCCCTCTTTCCTATCCTGCCATCATTTTGTCCAAAAGACTATTGGATTGTTCCCAATTTCAGATCAAAAGTTAAAAATCCAAGCTTTTTTCTCTTTGCCTAAAAATTTTCCGGTTTAAGTCTTCAGTCTGTGTTAATGCTTGCATGAACCCCTCAGTTCTTCATCAAGGGAGGTCTGGTCGTGGCCAAGAATGCACTGCCCTTCAACCATAGCCTTATTTCGGGCATGTTCTTTGAAACGATTTGCCTCCTAGGTTCCGCTTCGTTTCTTTCCAAACTCACGATGAGAATTATGGCACGAATTATCAGCTACGAATGAAGGTTCCACTGATATTCAGGTTACAATTTTCACCAGTGGGTCCAGCGTTCGAGTTCATTGGAGTTTCTATTTCGAGTCAGCCTTGTTATTGAGGATTTTGAAGTTTTAACGGATTATAGATGTTTCTTTGTCTTTCGGTATGTTTAGTCCCTCCCTCAAGTTCAACATTTGGTTTTCAGCTCTATCTCTTTTTCTGTAAGATTAAGTTAATAACTTAGCGTTAATTTCAAGCCAAAACATTTTCAAAAAAAAATAGGATTCTGATTAAATGATGTGTGTTGTTGCTGTCATGAATTAGGCTTCTTTTCCCCTGAATTCTGTTTGTTTTGTTTGGGCTTGGGGTCTGTTACTTACTAGCCCATGGGGTGAAGACAGCCGGCCCATTAGCCTGTGTTTGAAATTGGTTTTGGGTCATGTTCGACCTTGCTTTGTCTGTGAGGTTTGAGGGGGTAATTAACAGGGTACTGGGAGGGTATTTTAGGTATTTAGGGTTAGGAAATCTTTAATAACTGAATAGGAAGCTTCTAGTGAGGGGTCCTTTTTGAATTTCCGAAATATGAGAGGTAAAAACTTGGATGGCAAGTCAATAATTTAGGGTCACCTAAGCTAAAATAAAAATTCAAAAAGGGGCAAGGGGTAAAAACCAAAATCTGAAGCTTGCCCTAGTGACTGGCCTATAAAGGCACCCAATACTTGCCTTGCAAGTCAGCCTAAAAAAATTAGAGAGCTGAAGAACAAAAAGAAATACAAAAAAAATCTGCAAATTCTCCTGTTCTATAAAGAGAGAAGAGTTGAAAAAATCCAGAAAATATAGAAAGCTACATAGGCTACTGTTTCATCGAAGTTTGAGTAGAAAAAAATAGAAAAATAACAAAAAAGATTACTGCCCCCTTGGTCTTTGATTTGAAGTTTTTAATTCCTGAAGAACTACTTAATCACCTGGGGTTAGAAATGGTTTGAGTTTAGGTTTATGAAAGTTTGGGTTAAAATATGCTGGATTACGGCTTGATTGAAATTGGTTGTGTGTTGCTCTGCATCATTTCAATTTTAAAAGCTGGTTCTCACTGTTCATTGCTGCTGTGAGCTGAAATTCTGATCCCTAACCATATTCCTTCCTTGTTTTGGCTGCTGTATTCAGGTATTCCTTTCATACCATGAATGAGAAGTGAAGTTTTGACTAAACTATGATGTTGTCTATTAGTTTGAGTTTGGAGAGGGGGATCAATGCTAATGTCATGCTACTGATTGGCTACATGGCCTCATTTTATTTTGATTGAATGTTTATTCTTATTCTAGCTTCTTAAGTGTAGTGATTCATGTCACTTATTTTGTTTCAAGTATCAGATTTGAGCTCGTTTGAGCTAGTTGTTTCAGGGACTGTTTTAAGCTTTTGAATGGCACTGTTTAAGGAAGTCTAGTTGTTGTGTATGGACATGAAAACAGGCTCATATGTGTTTGAATTGTTAAAGAGCAATATGCTTGAAAGCAATATCTCTTAAACTCAGGATAATTGGGGATTCAACTATTAGTGATTGTCATTTCCTTTCTCTATTTTTTTTGTTGTTGATTCTTGGGTTTAGTGTTTGTTGTAGTTTGATTTTTACTGTTGACTGAGTTATGGCATAATGTATCACAGCTCATAAATAGGTATATGCATGCTATCAAAAGAAATTTTGCAAGTTCAATATTAAAAGGTCATTTCAATTTGTTAATAAAATGGTTATGTAAGGCTTGTTTGAGATTTTTCAATTAGATAGTGACTTAAGTCGTGTTTGAAGAGGTTCAACAGTTGATGATTTTCTTATCTGCTATGTGAATGAGGTAAATGATTAGGGTCTGCATTTCTGTATGCTTCCCATGCTCAATGGGCCTGAATTTCAAGTCAATCAGTTTAGTAACCTCTCAACTGAACATTGCTTATATTTCACATGATTTCTTAAATGCTGGGAAGAGGAGAGTCAAGGTTGATTTCACTAGTTTATTCGTGTGTGAGTAGAGATTCAAAGTCGAAATGATTCAGTCTTTAATTCTTAATGCCTTGGACCATTCTATGGACTCTGGCCCTCGAGTCCATGCGAACGAAAGGCTGATTCAGCCTTCTGGTCGCGATGGGTTGCTGGGCTTCATGACAGGTCCAATTTCCCTATTTCTTGCTTACTCTCAACTTTGGCCTCTTATTAAAATTAACTGGCTCTTTATTCGCCCATTTGATTAGTTTCTTTTCAATAATTTGGAGGTGAGCCGTAGTAGAAAATAAATAGTCTATGGCCCTCGTGTAATTTAGGTATAAAAATTTACTAATATTCGTAGCAAGCCTTTAGGCCCATTTAAAATACGATTGTGGTTGCGTATACGTTCGCATAACATGACCATAATCCTAAAATTAATTTGAAGTATGCATTCGCGCAACTTCTCTCAAACCTTTTCTTAATAATAAAATAGGTTACGGGCTATTAATTAATATTAGTTTTCATAGTTTGAGGGGTGCCATCTTTCATCAAATCACATAGGGCCCTCGTATTAATTTCATAACCTAGATGTAAAAATGATTAAATATTTCACAGAATATCCTTTAGGGCCATCTTAAAATACTATAGTTATTGTGTATACGTTCGCGTAACATAATTACGATTCTAAAAATAAAACCAGAGTATGCGTTCGCGCAACTTTGGCCCAAATTTTCTTAATAATAATAATAAAGCGTTATTAATTGTAGACACGTTCGCGTGACATAATTTTTTATGCGCCAAACAAGCGGGTATAGGTATGCATAACCCGTTTCAAGATAATTTTCTTAATTAAAAGTGGTGAAAGAAGCAAAAGCACATAGGTTTTAAAATCAGTAATTAAATAATTTCATAAGCCAAGTATTATCAAAGCGACCGTGCTCGAACCACGGAGCTCGGGAGTGCCTAACACCTTCTCTCGGGTTAACAGAATTTCTTACCTAGATTTCTGGTTCACAAACTGTATACAGAGTCAAACCTTTCCTCGATTCGGGATTTAAACCGATGACTTCGGAAACCATAAATCTCCCAAGTGGTGACTCTAATTTTTTTAATAAATGAATCTCGTTTCGATTGTCCTTTAATTGGAAAAACTCCCTTTTATTATACCTCTTTACGGGGTGTAGTAAGTAAAAAGGAGGTATGACACCAGTCATAGTCGCCACACCCTCCCAGAGCTTGTTTTGAATGTGGCAATACATGCCATGTGGTGAGGGTTTGCCCTATACTTAAGAAAGGTGCACCTCCATAGACTTCCCAGCCACAGAGTGATCCAGAAAGTTCCCAGGCTATGATCATAGCACCAGTTGCTACCCCAGCTACTCAGGTAGCTAGAGGTGGAGGTCGGGGAGGTAGAGGTCGCCTTAGAGGGGGAGGTCAAGCTAGATACTATGCCCTTCCTTCCCGTACTAAGGTTTTTGCCTCCGATTCGGTCATCATAGCTATTGTTCGATCTGTCATAGAGATGCATCAGTTCTATTCGATCCAAGGTCCACTTATTCATATGTGTCCTCTTATTTTTCCCCGTATTTGGGCGTATCTCGGGATTCTTTGAGTTCCCCTATTTATGTTTCTACTCATGTGGGAGATTTTTTTATTGTAGACCGCGTTTATTGGTCGTGTTTTATTGCTCTTAGTGGTTTTGAGACCAGAGCGAATTTATTATTGCTAAGCATGGTAGATTTTGATGTTATCTTGGGCATACTCTGGTTGTCGCCCCATTATGCTATTCTTGATTGTCACATCAAGACCGTGACGTTGGCTATGTCAGGTGTACCGTGATTAAAGTGGAGGGGTACTTTAGATTACACTCCAAGTATAATTATTTCATTTCTTAAAGGTCAATGAATAGTTGAGAAGTGGTGTAACGTGTATCTAGCTTATGTGAGAGATGTCAATATTGATACCGCTACAGCTGATTCAGTCCCAATAGTACGGGATTTCTCTGATGTGTTTCTAGCTGATCTTCCGAGCATGTCGCCCGACAGAGATATTGATTTTGGCATTGTTTCGTTGTCGAACACTCAACCCATTTATATTCCTCCTTATCATATGGCCTCTCTTGTGTTTAAGAAGTTGAAGGAACAATTATAGTAATTGCTTGATAAGTGCTTTATTCTGCCCAGTATGTCACCTTGGGGTGCTCCTATCTTGTTTGTGAAGAAAAAGGATGGCTCTACACGTATATGCATTGATTATCGCCAGTTGAACAAAGTTACAGTAAAGAACCGATATCCTTATCCTCGTATTGATGACATGTCTGATCAGTTACAGGGTGCTCGAGTGTTTTCTAAGACTGACTTGCATTCAGGTTATCATCAGTTGAAGATTAGAGATCCAGATATCTCGAAGACTTTTTTTAGGACTTGGTATGCTCATTACGAGTTCCTTGTTATGTCATTTGGGTTGACAAATGCCTCAGCAACATTTATGCATTTGATGCACAGTGTATTCTGGCCATATCTTTACTCGTTCGTCATTGTCTTCATTGATGACATTCTGGTCTACTCCCAGATTCGGGAAGATCATGAGTAACACCTAAGGACAGTGCTTCAGGACTTGAGACAAATGAAATTATATGCGAAGTTCTCCAAATGCGAGTTCTGGTTGGATTCTGTGGCATTCTTGGTTCACGTAGTATCGAGTGAGGGGATAAAAGTGGATCCGAAGAAAGTGGAAGCGGTGTAGATTTGGCCCAGACCATCCTCCGCTACAGAGATCCATAGTTTTATTAGCTTGGTAGGTTATTACCATCGATTTGTTAAGGGATTTCATCTATTGCAGCACCTATGACAAGGCTAACCCAGAAGGGTGCTCCGTTTAGATGGGCATAAGAGTGTGAGGAGAGCTTTCAAAAGCTTAAGACAGCTTTGACTACATCCCCAGTATTGATATTGCCTACAAGTTTGGGGTCTTATACTGTCTATTATGATGATTTGAGGATTGGCCTTGGAGTAGCGTTGATGTAGGATGGTAGGGTGGTTGCCTACGCGTCCAGAAAGTTGAAGGCGCATGAGAAGAATTATCATGTCTATGATCTCGAGTTAGCAACTATTGTCCATGCCGTGAAGACCTGGCGTCATTATTTGTACGGTGTTCCTTGTGAGATCTACACTAATCACCGGCGTTTGTAGTAACTGTTCCAGCAAAACGACCTTAATTTGCGTTAGAGGAGGTGGTTAGAGCTGCTTAAGGATTATGATATCACTATTTTGTACCACCCGGGGAAGGCCAATGTGGTGTCCGACACTTTGAGTTGTCGGGTGAGGAGTTTGGCTTATCTACCGTCAAAAGAGAGGCCTATGATGATGGATGTTCAGGCCTTAGCTAGCCAATTTGTGAGATTGGATATTTCGGAGCCCATTCGGGTCCTAATTTGTGTGATTTCTCGGTTTTCCTTGTTTGATCGTATCAGAGAGCGTCAGTATGATGAACCTCGTTTGCTTGTCCTCATGGACAAGGTTTTGCATGATAATGCAAGAGACGTGACCATTGGTGATTATGGGGTGTTGAGGATTGAGGGTCGGATATGTGTACCCAATGTTGGTGGGCTTCGAGAGTTGATTCTAGATGAGGCCCACAGTTCATGGTATTCCATCCATCCGGGTGCCGCGAAGATCTACCAAGATTTGAGGGAGCACTATTGGTGGAGGAGGATGAAGAAAGATATAGTTGTGCTTGTATCTCGGTGCCTCAACTGTCAATAGGAGAAGTATGAGCATCAAAGACCGAGTGACTTGCTTCATCAAATAGAGATTTCGGAGTGGAAGTGGGAATGAATCATCATGGACTTCGTAGTTGGACTCCCATAGACTTTGAGGAAGTTCGATGCTATTTGGGTGATTGTGGATCGGCTGACCAAGTCCGCGCACTTCCTTCTAGTACGTACTACCTTTTCTTCGAAGTGGTTGGCAGAGACTTATATCTGGGATATTGTTCGCTTGCATGGCATTCCAATTTCCATCATTTCAGATAGAGGTACTCAGTTTACATCACGGTTTTAGAGAGCCATACAACATGAGTTAGGTACTCGGGTGGAGTTAAGCACAACATTTTAGCCCTAGACGGATGAACCGAGCGCACTATTTAGATTCTTGAGTATATGCTCCATGCGTGTGTGATGGATTTTTGGAGGTTCTTGGGATCAGTTCTTACCAGTGGCGAAGTTTTCCTACAAAAATAGTTATTAGTCCAGCATTCAGATGGCACAGTATGAGGCTCTGTATGGTAGGCGGTGTACATCCTCGGTGGGTTGGCTCGAGCTAGGCGAGGCTATATTATTAGGCACAGACTTGGTTCAGGACGCTTTGAAGAAGGTTAAGGTGATTCAAGATAGACTTCGCATAGCCCAGTCGAGACAAAAGATTTATACGGACCGAAAGGTTTGCAATGTTTCATTTTTTGTTGGACAGTTGGTCTTGCTTAGGGTTTTGCCTATTAGGGGCGTTACGAGATTTGAAAAGAAGGTCAAGTTGAGCCCAAGGTTTTTTGGCCCCTTTGAGGTGTTCCAACGTGTTGGGGAGGTTGCTTATTAGCTTGCCTTACCTCTCAGCTTGGCAGGATTCCATCCGATATTTCATGTTTTGATGCTTCGGAGGTATCACGGCGATCTGTCTCACATGTTGGATTTTAGTTCAATTAAATTGGATGAGGATATATCTTATATTGAGGAGCCAGTGACTATATTGGACAGGCAAGTCCGAAAGCTGAGGTCAAAGAGCATTACATCAGTAAAGGTTCAGTGGTGAGGTCAGTCAGTTGAGGAGACGACTTGGGAGACCGAGCACGATATTCACACCTGATCTTTTCACCACTTCAGTTATGTCTCTATGCTCATTCAAGGATGAATGAATGTTTTAAGAGGGGGAGGATGTAACGATTCGACTGGTTGTTTTGAAAATTAACACCTCAATCCCCTATTAATTATTTTCCCCGTGTCTTTTTCTGCAATTGTGATTTATCGGGAAGGTTCATCTTGAGTTTCGGAGTGTTTTGTAACACTTAGTCCCGAAATGAGATTTTAAGTCTTAAAATTTGGACCGTAGTCAGAGCAGTGTGAAGATAGATCCGGAATGGAATTCTGTATATATTCGGTTAGCTGCGTTGGGTGATTTCGCGCTAAAGGGGCCTGTCCGGATTATATTTTTGAGGTCTGTAGCCCATTTAAGCTCGAAATGGCGAAAGTTGAATTTTTGGAGTTTCGGGCTAATAGTGGAATTTTTTATATCCGGGTCGGAATCCGATTCCACACGTTGGAGTAGGTCCATAGTGTTGAATATGACTTGTGTGTAAAATTTGGGGTCAATCGGACATGGTTTGTTTGGTTTTGGCATCGGTTATAGAATTTTGGAAATTTACATTCATTAGGTTTGGATTGGAGGCTGATTCGTGGTTTCAGCGTTGTTTGATGTGATTTGAGGGCTTGACTAAGTTCGTATGATGTTTTAGGATTGGGTTGTATATTTGGTTAAGGTTCCGGGGGCCTCGGGTAAGTTTCCGGTGCTTAACGAATTTGATTTCGACTTAAGCAATTTCTGAAGTTTGCTGAACCTTGTATAATCACACCTGCGTATGTGGGACCGCATGTGCGGTGCTTCAGAAGCAACTGGGTAGTCATAAAAGCGAAATGGACTAAGGCAACAAGAACCACAGAAGCGGATAGGGGACCGCAGATGCAAAATAGGAGATGCGGCCCAGTGATCGCAGATGCGGCCCCAACCTGGATAAGTGTCTTCCGTACCTGCGATGATTTTTCTGCAGGTGCAGGGCCGCAGGTGCAGGGCCGTAGATGCGGTAAACCCCTCGCAGAAGCGAGATCTTTAGCAGGAAAAGGGCCAAGTCGAGGGCTTTATCCCATTTTCAATTTTGGGACTTTTAAAGCTTGGTGGGAGGCGATTTCTTGAGAGATTTTGAAGGAGAACTATTGGGTAATAAATTCTAACTCTAATTTGGTCCTAATACATAAATCTATTGTTATTTTCCTCATCTAATTAAGGAATTTGAGGGTGGATGTTTTGAAATGGGGGAAAACGTTCCCCAATTGAAAATCTGAGTTTTGAATAGGAATTTGACGTCGAATTCAGATAATTTTTGGATAAATGATCTCATGAGTGAATGGGTGTTCGTAATTTGTGATTTTTACCCGATTCCGAGACATGGGCCCAGGGAGGATTTTTGGGCTTTTTCCTATTTTTTTGCCTTAGCTTTGAATTCATTAGCTAAATTAGTTGCTTGTAGCTTTATTTATGTTATGTAATTGATTTGATTAGATTTTGGCCACTTGGAGTTGGATAATCGTGTCAAGAGCGTGATATCGAATTGATTTTAAGCTTGGTTCGAGGTAAGTGGCTTGCCTAACCTTGTGTGGGGGAACTCCCCTTAGGATTTTGGTACTGTTGTTATATGAATGTCGTTGACGTGAGGTGACGAGTGTGTATACGTGCTACTTGTTGAAAAACACCATTTTCATTAAGTAAATACCTATGTTTTCCTTTAAATTGAGCAATAATAGTATATGTAGCCTCCTGTTTAGCATAGGAAAGCATTCTTACGTGCCTTAACTGTCGTATCTTCTTAACTGCCTACCTAGACTCTGTGTAGCATGTTTAGGGTAGGAATTACCCGTCTCATTGATACGAACTTGAATTGAACTATAGAGTTTCTAGTCGAGACTGTTGTGTATATTGATTAGGTTATGTATTTACTTCGGGACTACGGAATGGTATTCTGGGAGATCCCCCTGCATGTTTACTTTGGGACTACGAAACGTATTTCGAGAGATCCCCCTGCACATTTATATTTGGGACAGCGGGATGGTATCCCGGGAGATCCCCCTATACTGGATATTTAGTTTGAGAATACGGAATGGTATTCCGGAAGATCCCCCTTCACATTTACGATTTGGACTTTGGGATGGTATCCCCGTAGATCCTCTGTACATATACCTTTGGGACTACGGGATGGTACCCCGGGAGATCCCCTATTGCTATCTCTGTATACTGAATTGATGTTTTCTATGATTTCATTTTCATTGAGTGTAAGCATTTATTTTTACTGCGATCTCTCAAACCGTTTAATCTTAGTATGTATAAACCAGTAGGGCCCTGACCTGATCTCATCACTAGTCGATCGAGGTTAGCCTTGGCACTTATTGGGCACCGTTGTAGTGTACTCATGCCCTTTGTTGCACATGTTTTTTGTATGCAATTCCAGGTACTTCTTCTCAGCCATACTTCCAGTGAGGCGAGGCGATCTAGAGACTTCGAGGTATATCTGCCACGTCCATAGACCTAGAAGTCCCTCTCTACTCTCCCTTTAGTTATAGACTATTTTTATCTTCTTCGTTGAAAAATTTCTGGAGTTAAAAACACTATGTACTTCTATAGCTTGTGATTCGTGAGATTCTGGATTTTGGGAGTTTTATGTTCAGTTCGAGAGTGTTATTATTGTATATGTCAAGCGGCATTTTAAACTCTTTTATTATACTTACCAGTTTATTGTTAATTTCTTATCTTTATTTCATCTCCACAAATTATTACGCTTACCTAGTAGTAGAGACTAGGTGTTATCACGACAGTTCATGGAGACTAGGTGCCGTCACGACAGTTTACGGAGGGAGAACTTGGGCCGTGAAAGATATCTAGAGGAATATTTACAAACGTATGTATTATTACAAACCTATAGGCATGCTATCTAATAATCAGACAGAAGAAGACATGAGAGCAAGTAAAATATTAAGTCAAACAAAACATGATTTTAAATAATGTACAGGTAATAGGCAAGTTAAGTGAAGTGTGTGATTTCCTATAGACATAGTTTCTAGGTTGACAAAGCATTTGTTATACATCCTATAGCCATTCTCTCTAGTAAATAACTGAGGTGATTTGAAAGAAGGCATTTGAAAGTAGTCATGCAGAGTGCTCATTTCCTATAGACACACTGTCGATAAACACGCAACAGTAAACATAACATCTAAATTGGTGATTAATAGTAAACAAGTACTGTGTATGTGCTTCTCCTAATATCATGATTTCTACAGTGCTCATGTAATCAAACAACACATATAGCAAATACATTGTCAAGTCCTATAGCCATGTCATCTACCCGCTGTAAATATAATATTCTACCCATTCCTTTTTTACTAACACCCCAATTATTCATACAAAAGGTTATTACAAGCCCAATAATGAGTAAAAATACAAATGTTACATAATAGTGAGAATAAGCCTACAACAGGCCTAAATAAAAATACCCAGCATTGCTTGGGCCTTCAATAACTTTCACATAGCATACCAGGCCTTCAGCAATGAGCCACATTCAATAGACGACTCAGCAATCCATAGATGAGTCCAGAACCAAATTACCCAAACAAAGCACCAAGTGTTGCAGCATTTAAATCAACCAATTCAGGTACACAACACAAAACATGGGAAGTACAGTGAATAGGAACAGTTTGAGATTGAGGGAGTGACTAAGGACCAAGCCCTAGTATGTTAGAGTTTACAAGGGTCTCAATTGGGCCCCGAGTAGTGCTCAAACTAGGGAGGCCAACAATGGAACCTAGGTAGACTTGGATTTCAACCGGCTAAGAATGAAGAGTCCAGAATAGCATAAGTTGCAAGTAACGAGAGCGGACAAAAGTTAGGGGATACATTTATATCGTAAGGTAGACATGGCCAAACTGAGCATACAAACTAATCAAATAGGCCAGTAGGTTCAGTAGGACAGCAAAGTAACACATATATAGACTCACATTGAAAGAAATTGGGGAAGAAATAGGCTTGCAAGGCATACATAGATTATCATCCATGACACTAAACCAATTGAGGCCTAAAGGGTTCAGATTAAGCTAAGAATGCATCCTAGGGTCATGCTAATCAGTATTTAGACAAGAGGGGAAAACACATTATAATAAACACTAGGAGAAACAGGGTATCAAGTGAACAAATTCCAGACTAGAAACATAGCAGCATAGAAGCAAGATCATAATTGATAAAAAAAATGGTTTTAACACAACTTATGACATAATGTACATGTAAGACAGACATTGTAGAGATTCAGGACAATGTGAGATAGCAAGCACATGTAGGTATTCAGGGATTAATACAATAGACTGGAAGATCTAAGTTAGGTTCAAACAGTGGAGAGAGATCGAGTTGGGATAATTGTGAATCTTAATCCATTATTGTTGAGTGACGAAATAGCAGGTGAACATGTCGCAATTAACACAGAAGATCTTGCATTTACCATAGAGATTAAAGACAAAGCAAATAAGCATATATTAGGGAAATATCCAGACACACATACGCTTACGAGGATCAAATTATCCAAGTTAGGCATAGGCAAACACAGAACTAGTAGCATTAAGAGGAAATTAGATGCTAACAAACTTAGAACAAGGTAGAGTTAAAAAAATCATGCACAAAAATAATCCTGAAAACATATTTAAGCAAAGAACGTCAGAGGTGATTTTAACACATGCAAATTGTGGACACATAGGGATGAAATTGCAAGAATCAAGTAACTTACAAATTAATCGAACAACAATAAAGAAAAAATATCAACAAGAACCCAGAAACCTCGATGCGTCAAAGTTCCCAAGAGCCTCAAAAGAACCTCGGGTAATGCTCGTACCAAGAACAAGTTAAGTGACAAGACGCTAATGGCCTTGGATTTCAATCGGCCAGTACAAAATACCAAGCAAGAGAATAGCAAAAACCCCAAATTTTAGTAAAATCAATTTCAAAGTCTTTCAAAATGGGAAAAGGCGGGGGTTTCTATATTAGTCAAAAATCGAGCAAACATTTAAGGAAACAGAACAATGTAAACAGTAAACAAGGAAAAGAACATGCAAATCAATTTAAAATCAATTTAAGAGAAAAATATGTAAACCCTAGTTTTTAGGGAGGTGTAAATCAGCAGAATCCAAGCAAAATCGGACTCACACGTGTAGTATTCAACGTATATAGACAAAATAATGCTAAAAATCAAAGATTTAAACCACTTTGGTTGGATTTCGGAAGATATTGCTTGCCATATTTATGCAAGCACCTAGTTAACACCAAAAACGAACAACCAATAGCGAGAGGAGACCAATAAGGTAAGGGAACCAGTGATTGATTTCATCTTAGGGCCAGATTTGGAGAGATTGAGATACATCGGCTAGGGTTCGTAAGAGAGGAGAGTGGAAAGTGTTTGAAGGCGACTGGCGAATATAAATGATAGGGTTAGGGATGGGTTAGGTCAATTAAAATGAGAGAATGAACAAGGACCGTTGATCTTGAGAGATCAGCGACCATGATATTAAAAATAAGTGGGGCGTGTCAAATATAACGGGTACCGACCGGGTTTGGGTTAAGGGGTTGTTTGGTCTGGGTAGGGACTATTGGGCTGATTTTAGTCGAAAATTAGTTAAACATTGGTTTGTTATTTAAATACCCAAAATTTATCAAAAATAATTTATAAAAAATGCTTAATAAAAATATTATTTATACCTGAGATTCTTGAAATAATAACTTTGTATTATGAAAAATATAAGAATAATATTTTGACATAAATAACATAAATAGAGAGCCTTTGTATATGAATATAGGCTATTATTGCAAAATTAGATAAATAGCTTAAAAATGCTAATGTAATTGCATGAAATGAAATAAAAATATTTGAGACATATATTATAGGTGGAAAATAATAATTTAGGTAACTAAGTTATCATAAAATAATTTAAAGGGATAAAGGAGTGGGAATCGCAGGTGCGTCTCCGCAGAAGCAAAAAATGAGCCGCAGATGCGGCCATGAATGAGTTAGGCAGAAGTGTGATGGTTTTTCGCACCTGCGTTAGTCGCAGATTTGACTTGTTTGTCGCAGGTGCGTATTCTGTGTTTAGTGTTAAAATTGTAGGTGCGGCATTTTTCTCGCAAAAGCAGGACCGCAGAAGCGAAAATCTGACCGCAAGTGCGGTTTGACTGGCAGAAAAAGGGCAAAATCGAGGGTTTAATTCATTTCGCAATTTTTGGACTCGGGAGATCGGGATTTGGCGATTATTTGAGAGATTTGTAGAGGGAGATTTGGCTCATTTCATGGGCTCATCGTTCAGTCCCCGGTTCTGGACATTTTTTCTTAATACTGTCGACATGTTCTGAGCCGTTTCTATTATTTGTAGTACCGTACGACTTAGAGGGCTTTGCTCGATCATTGCTTGCAAGGTGGTATGGTACGAAACATTTTCCCGACGTATTGGAGGTGTTTGTTCCTTGTTCGTGTACCTGTGAGAATGTTCGTGTTCCTATTTTGAACCAAAAAGAGAGCGTGATAAGTTAAACCGAAACAAAATTTCTTAATACCTTGGCCTGGTAAGTCAGTGAAAGGGGAAAGGCGTTGCAGGGTAACTTGTTTTGCCCTGTGCTCGAATGGCAGTTTCAGATTTAGGAGCTGTGTTGGGCGCCGTTAGTCGCGTCTGGATTTCTCGCGGGTTGGACTTACCTTGATCGTGGGATATTGAGATCGAGTCCCAGTTCAGTCCCGTGCGATATGCACAAACAATAAGGGAAACATGTCATACTTAGTTCGTAAATTGCATAGTGCTTGTGGGTACGAAAATAAGGAAGGGTATGCCTATTATTTCAAAGAATCATATAACAGGCTATCGTCCCCTCCTAAGAGGTAGGAGTATAGGTCGGTAAATTAAGCGAATATGTAAAATAGGATTGCAATCAAGCTAAGTGCATAACTTCGCTATGGATGTGGGTTTTGCATTCGATTTCATGTAGAGATCTGACCTAGATTGGTTCGCTTATCTCAAATGCTTATCTATTACTTTTTCGAGTTGGTGTTTATACCGAGATGGTGAGGCTATGACAACCTAGAGGTGATACTTGGCTGGTTTTAGATCTAACAAAAACTAAAATTTTGGCTAAGAAATCACCACAGATGGCGCCAAATTATTTGACCAAAAAGTGTTAAACTCTTTGTTAAACTAATTATTGATAAAATAGAGGATAAAATCTTAGCCAATGACAATTAACTCTAGATATAAGTGTGTTGAGTAAGAGAATGAGATTTAATCAAACTTATAGCCCGATTTAAGATCATTAAAAGACATCAAGTATAAATAATAAGCTTATATCTTTGGCGTATCATTCTGTAATGTACGAGCAAAGAGGAAAAAGAAGGAATGTCATTGATAACTATGAGAACTATCTTTATTGATTTGGCAATGAAGATTACAAAGAT